>JBBLXU010002302.1:0-49375 GCA_037893425.1 Campoplex nolae
TTTCGCAAAAATGGGATATTTATGACAAAAAAAATATCTTTGAAACAAGTGGTCTGATACTCCTTTTACGTTTCCCACATGTTGAATATCATTGAAAAAGAACACAGGCTCACAGCGCGCGGTACAGAGCAGGTTGAAAAACTGACCCGGCACCTCAAAAAAATGTGCGAACTGAAAGATATTGAAAAAGGTTTTATCAATATATGATTTTTTTTCAATCGAAAATCACTGAGCAGATTTCAATGAATCTTTCACGAGATTTAAGATCATGATTCAAGCTGAGTTTGTGGTTTTACGAAATTTTGGTATCTCAATTTTTACGGGAATACTAAAAAAAAAGTTTAGCAATTTCATTCAATCTTTAAGTTTCAAAAGTCATCGGCAGTTGAATACTATCGATAAACGAAAAAATCGTTTTACCAATTTGGAAGACATTGAAAAACGAACAAAATGAGCGGTGACTCAATTCGGTATAGAAAAAAAGGGGCAGCATTTTTAATGAAATGATGAAAAATCAGGAAATCAACAATTTTCTGTTCGATCACTTTAGTCAGAAAAAAATTAAATAATTACGCCTAAAATTGAAAAAGAAACGCCAAAAGATGGCCCATGTTACATCACAATACTTTTTTTTGTATTGATTCAAAAACAATTTTTATTTCTTATTCTTCATAATTATATAAAACTGATGAATTAACGATTAAACGAACTTACCTAAGTGAAGTTCTATCGTGATTGTATGAGCGCCTCTTCCGAAGAGATCAGTGTGTAGTACCCCTCACTTTCAACAGTGTCGCCACAAGTTTTAAAGTAAAACTTTTTCTCCCTATGGGTCCCATAGCAACCCATAGCCTGCACGGTTGTTTTCTGTCATTCGTTTAAAGTTCTACTTGGTAAGCCGTAACTGAAATAAATTTTTGGGAATCTCGTACGAGATTAATGGGTGGGTGGGACTGATCTCTTCGGAAGAGGCGCTCATACAATCACGATAGAACTTCACTTAGGTAAGTTCGTTTAATCGTTAATTGTATTTCGCGCCTCTTCCTTCAGAGATCAGTGTGTAGCTGTTTAAAGCAAGTTACGGCTGATGAAAAAAAAAAACTGTTATATTTTTTTTTTATTTATTAAACCATTTTCAGATTTATATAACAGTTGAAACCAAAAAAACGCAACAGTGCGCGAATACGCATATAATCTTATGTACTGCATATTCAAAGAAATAAACTAGGCCACAGACAAACAAAAAACCTTTAATCTCTATTACTGAGAATACCTTCAGCGAATTGGATTTCGTCTGGCAAAACCTCTCGATCATAGAATCGACCGAAGGTTGCAGACTCCTGTGTCCACCCCGCTGTTTTACGTATTAAATCGACACTTACGCCAGCCCGTTTTGCTGCCGACGTGGCGGCGTGACGCGTACTATACACCGAAAAAATGTTCACATTCACGCCGCTTATGGCCAAAGTCTTTTTCACCCATCGAGATAACGTCTGCGACGAAACCGCCTTATGCGGTTTTTTGAAAGAAATAAAAAGGCTTAAAATTTCGTTACGTAAATCTTTTGTTTTGTCTAGGTAACTTTCAAGAGCCGACGCTAAACATAGAGATCTGTCCTCTATGAAAACCGGTAAGCGCAATACTGGTTGCTTTTTATTTGGCGCCGAAGTTTTTATTCGGTCAGGAATTTTTATCTCGTACGATTTTTCGTCGACCTTTCGGATATTACGAACATCTATTAGCGAAAATGTTTGTAATCGATGACCTGTCAATAACGCTAGTAGTGTAACGAGCTTCATGGAAAGTTGCTCTAACGAAATTTTTTCATTTGACCCCCAGTTCGAAAATAATCGTAACACGATTTTTGGGTCCCACGTCGAATCGTACCGTGGCGCAGAAGGCCTTAATTTTGAAACCCCTTTAAAAAATCGTGTTACCCTCTCATCTTCTCCCAATTTTGCTCCAAAAATGAGTGAAAGCGCTGATCGATAGCAGTTCAACGATCCATATGATGCGTTATTCTTAAATTCTCTTGTAAGAAAAGATAAAACGTCTATTGGCGAGCCCTTCAATGGATTGAGACCGGTGGTTGCGCAGAAACCCCACCATTTTTTCAATCCACAATCGTACTGCCGGATAGTTGTGTCTGTTAGAGACGCAATGAGAATGTCGATTGATTCCGGTGGGGCTTGTTTCAAGATGAGCGCTTCCCTGATAGCCTGCCGGCAACCAATATAAGTTGCTTCGACAGCGGGTGAGGGTCCCTGTTGGAAGAATGCAACAGATTATCATCTGGTTCGAAAAAAACAAGATCACCAATGACTAACGAAGAGAAAAGGGGAAACCAAGGTTGACCTTCCCAGTACGGTACAACAACAATTCCCTCTGCTCGATCCTGGCAAATTTTTCGTAAAACTCTCGAAATGATTGAAAATGGCGGAAAAGCGTAAAAAAACCATTGATTCCATTTTACGGTAAATGCATCAATCGCGAATGACTCGGGATCTTGTCGCCAAGAAATATATTGCTCGCATTTTGTATTTGTTCGAGAAGCAAACAGGTCGATTCTTGGCTCACCAAACACCTTTAATATTTTTCGAAACGCATAATCCGCGAGTTCGAATTCCGTCTCGGGCTGTAATTTTCGCGACTCGTAATCCGCCTCTATATTTTCTTCCGATGCAATGTATCCCGCAACGATCCAAATATCTCTAGCTTCGCACCAATCCCAAATTTGTTTCGTTATATTGCTAAGATTATCGAATCGGCTGTCTCGCATACGGTTTATGTACGCTATCGCGGTAGTGTTATCGATACGAAGAAGTACGTTGCATTGTTTTTTATGACTTAAAAAACATTTTAGCCCAAAAAAAGCGGCTACCAGTTCGAGATGATTGATGTGAAACTTCAAATCATCCGTACTCCAGTGTCCGTTTGCCCGTCGACCTTTACAAGCTGCTCCCCATCCTGTACGCGAAGCATCGGTAAAAATCTCGTAATCGAATACTGGCTCATTCAAAGGAGCGCTGGCTGAGGCTATATTAAGCGTCCACCACTCGATATCTTCTTTTAATTCCTCCGGAATAACCATAATCATGTCATAATTATTATTATTTGCTTCGAGTGCTAATAATCTGACTTTTTCGAATCGTCTCATATGGATCATGCCATATTTCAGCGCTGGACAGCACGAGCCGAGAGTACCGATGCAGGATGCGAACTCACGGATCGAACATTTTTTCATTTTTCTAAATTTTTTCAATAAATTGAGAGTTCTTTGAATCTTGTCCTCTGGCAATTCGATCGTCATTTTTGCTGAGTCGAAAATAAGCCCTAGATATTTGCATCGTTTGGCGGGAATCGTACAACATTTTTTATGGTTTATTATGAACCCGAGTTCTTCCAAAATAGCCGCCGTAGCTCGAAAATTTTTAGCACACTCGACGTAAGATTTTCCGATAAGCAAAATATCGTCCAAGTAAAAAACGGATCTAAAGCCTTGTCTTCTTAAATATGCTGCGACTGGTTTGAGTATTTTTGTAAAAACGAAAGGTGCGATATTTAAGCCGAATGGTAAGCAATTAAATTCTTAATATACACCGCTATATTGGAATCGTAAAAACTTTCGAGAACTCTTATCTATCGATACGAGGTAATACGCGTCCTTGATATCGATTGACGTCATAAAATAATCAGGCTCAATTAACGACTTTGCCACTCGCCAATCTTCTATCTTAAAATGTTCCGCATTTATGAACTCATTAAGTTTTTTGAGGTTCAAAATGAACCTTTGCGTACCGTCGGCCTTTAGTACTAAAAAAATATTTGATACAAACTGGTCCGGGGACGGCATAACCGTCTGTATCGCGCCTTTTTCTAATAATTTTTTGATTTCGCACGCGATCGCGAATTTTTCGTTATTCGACCAATCCGTTTTTTCCCCGATTTTACCCTGTATAGGGAGTGATGTAAAGGGAATTTTAAATCCTCTGACCCATTCCCGAATTACAGGATCGACCGATATTTTTGACCATGCGCGGTAAAAAAACCGTAATCGGCCCGCAGTTTTACCTACGCTGGAAATTAACGGCGTCGGTCCCGGAACCGCGTTTTTCGAGGATACGTTTTCTTCCCCCTCGAGTCGAATTTGTCGTTCGTTGGTCTCTTTTGCCCGCTCGACGTCCAACTTTTCTTGCGCATTAGCTGTCGCTGCGCCGGCGGGCCCCTCTGGTTTTTTGAGTCCTTGAATTTTGATGGTTTTTCCGGTTGAATAAGGTCTTTTGATGCACGTTCGATTGTCTTCGCAGTCTTGATTTTTCCTTCCAGATTCGCCCCGAACAGGAAACCGTCGACTGTCGAGCACGTCAAGATTTCTCTTACGGATGAATTGAGATTTGCGAGGATTAAACTCCTACGAATTTCTGATTCCTCCCTCTGAAGAAACGCTAGGAGTCTTCCTGTGTCACTCAGAATTTCGAGCAGCTCCAATTTTTCTCGACTGTCCGATTTTAGAGTAATCGAAATGGCTTTTGCCATGGCTGCCATACAAGAAGCCACGCGCTCCTGTTTTTTAGTAATCCGCTTGTCTCTTGTTTTTACATTATCTTGTATTGCGGCAATAACCTCCGAATTCAGTACCGGAGCAACTATGAATTCGCAATTTTCCGGAATATCATATTTTTCCCCGAGGCTCTTGCTTTCTTCTTTGGAAAGCCCTTTTTTGAAGATTTCCATCCAACGAATAACAATATCTTCATGCAGTGAAGGTGCCTTTTTCTGGTCCGGTTCCAAACGCGGTCCGATAACGTTTAATACGTCTTCGTGGAGGTCAGTTTCATGCTCCGGCTGATTTTGATCAATTTTTGCGGTCATGCTTGCCTGCTGTTCCGTGTTGACCGGTGGAGTTGTTGTTTCAAACTCTGATGAGCCCCCTATCAACTGCTTATCGACGATTTTTACCTCGTCGTTTTTCGGAGTCAATATTTGAGACTCCTCTCGCTCTCCCTCCGAGTCCTGCGGACTTCGTTGAGAATCCAAGTCTAATTCTCGCGAATGACTATGCTCTTGACGACGAGAATGACCCGAGTGACTACGCACCGAACGGCGAGAGTAACTTAAGCGGCTACGCTCTGAGCGACGAGAGTGATCTGAGCGACTACGCTCTGAGCGACGAGAGTGACGTGAATGGCTGCTCGTACGTTGTGATCGACCGATAGACTGTCGTGAGCGACTTCGAGATCGGCTGTATTTTTCGTCCCTCCTGTGACGAGTCCGAGAGCGATCCCGACGATGCGGCGATCTTATTGCTCTATAACCTGAAAAGTGAACGGGCATAATGCCAATACTTGCTATTCATCGTTTTTTAAATTGTTTAATTTTTCATCAAATGAAAATGTCACTTTCCGAGGGTCAGACCCCTGGAGACTGAACAATGTGTGTTGTATTCCTTCGTCAAACGAAGGTGTGCGCCTCGGTCAGACCGAAGGCACGATGCCGAGCAATCAAATCGCTGGCACAACAACTATAGGTATCCACCAAATTTTTTACAGAAATTGATCTTTCAGAAAGAGTCAATTTTTTTTTTTTTTTTTTTTAACTTACGTTTTTTATATCTCCGATCGATGTCCGTCACTATTTCTTTTAATCTCTCTACCAAATTCTCATTTTCTTTTTTCTTCCTCGATGCTGAATGATCGTGATTCCTCTTCTTTCCCATTTTTGAATGTTTTCTTTGCGTTTTTAATATTTTGCGTGTGACGACGCTGACACAAAGCGAAAGAATGACAGAAAACAACCGTGCAGGCTATGGGTTGCTATGGAACCCATAGGGAGAAAAAGTTTTACTTTAAAACTTGTGGCGACACTGTTGAAAGTGAGGGGTACTACACACTGATCTCTGAAGGAAGAGGCGCGAAATACAATTTCTGAACGGAAGATGTGCAATACGCTTGCTAAATACGCCTGCTAGCTGTGCCGCGAGCGAAGCGAGCGGGCACAGCTATAATTATATAAAACTGATGAATTTCTGAACGGAAGATGTGCAATACGCTTGCTAAATACGCCTGCTAGCTGTGCCCGCTCGCTTCGCTCGCGGCACAGCTAGTTTAGATATAAAATTCATTTTAGCAACCTTCGAACGAAAAAAATAGTATATGCAACCGCGGACGCAATGTATCATACGCGCTCGTGCGACTTTGGCGCCTTGCTGCGCTCGGCGGCCAAAGCTCGCACTCGCCGCGAATGATACATTTTGCGTCCTTGGTGCATAATGTACTATTTCGCGAAGGCCATAATGGTCGAGAAAGAAATTTCGATCGACCAAAGATTCACGAAATTGTCAAATCAACCTCCTCCAACGCGTAACATAAGAGCCGCTATCGCGTCGAAGTCACCATGTAACCACTGTAACAAGGTGGGTCACGAGTCCGAAAATTGTTGGCAGAAATTCCCAGAGAAGCGACCAAAGCACAATAATAACCGTAACGGGAATAATTCGACGCTGCTTACGAAAAGTAGCATGTTTCAGATTTCTTACGAAAACAAGCACGTTCGATATAACCACGAAAACTAGCATGTCTCGATTTTCACCGCGAAAACTAACACGTTTCGGTTTTCACCACGAAAACTAACAGATTTCAATATTCACGGCGAAAACTAGCACTTTTCGGCTTTTGCCTCGAAAACTAGCACGTTTCAAGATTTTTTTTACGTACTCTTTATGACCATACTTCAATTTTTTTACTTCTAATGAACGGAATATTTTTTGCCTGCAATTTTATAGTGTTCCATTTATTCATTTATTTTTTGAATGTAGTTTTACATATTTTGATGCTTGAATTTTTGTCTGCTGGGTTTTTGGTAAAATGACGAGCATCAAAAATACCTCGCTACTTTGGAGTAAAATGGACTTAAAATCAGGGAAAAACGGTAAAAATTCCGGTGTACAAACAACAATGACAACTTTTTTCCCTTTTGCTACTTTGCCCAATACTTCATATTTTTCGAGATACACGCAACTGATTATTTTAACGATTTTTCCACTGTATATGTACTTTTAGCCAGGAGTGTACAACTTCGCCAAAACTTTACGATGGTACTATTTTTCGACGAAAATCGAAAGGTTTGTTGACAGTCCGAGAAGATACAGAGCGTATACTTTCTTTGCTGCACAACAATGTAAGTGCTATATGAAAAAAAATTTCACAGAGGGCATAATGCGACCGTTTATTTACCATCAATCCCTTCTTTCTGATATTTCTACCGCTCTTTCGAAATTCTCTTTATTCTCATCGTTAGTCTGCGATAAGCTTCCTGGCGAATATAAAGACAGTAGTTTTAATTCCGCGAGTGTGTTTCTTGAGTTGATTTTTTTTTCAAAGGAAAAAAAATACAATGGAAACTTCTTCAGACTGTAAGAAAAAGACATTTTTTATAAAAAATAATTTTGTATAATTTATTCGGTGACTCCGAAATTTGAACTCGTTATAAATACGATTTTAGTTTTTGAGTGGTGGCATATTGCATTTCCTGAGGTGCGTGCGATTGAGGATGATAATGCGACAGTGATTAGCGACATCAGCTTAAATTCGTGCCAATCTGGTAAGTTATATATTTGAAACATTTTGAATAACATTAGGTTCTGACAAAAATAAAGTTTTGTGATTAAAGATCGCAACTGAATTCATCCTAACAATTATTGAAATCTCGAGTATAGATACGCTGCATGTCTTGCCTTGCCTGTTCAGACATTTTCTATTTAATACTTGGGCGTCAAGACGCTGCCGCGTCTCTAGATATTTAAGTGAACAATAATTGTATGGTATGGATGACGATAAGTTTTTAGAAAAATGTGACTATAATTATCCAAAAATATTTACAAATGAATTATTACAAGTCATGATTAAGCACTTCCTATGACGAAGCAAAATCTGATTCTAATATCGAAAAATATTAACTGTTTTTTTTAAATACCAAGCACCAGCGTATAATGATGGATCTTCTCACGATGTGTCTCATGATTTTGAGAAAGATGGTGACATGGCGATAGATACTGATTCATCATCGCTTAAAGATCTACCTGGTAATTGAGTTCTATATCTTCAATTTATGAAAGATTCATACAAAAAACTTCAAATTTTTATAATCATTTTTGTTATTTGATCACAATGGAATTTTATTCAATAATCATGGAATTGGTTACACCTGTGAATAAAATATGATTCTAATGGTCTCTAGATATTTAAGTGAACAATAATTGAATGGTATGGATGATGATAAGTTTTTAGAAAAATGTGACTATAATTATCCAAAAATATTTACAAATGAATTATTACAAGTCACGATTAAGCACTTCCTAAGACGAAGCAAAATCTGATTCTAATATCGAAAAATATTAACTGTTTTTTTTTTTTTAATACCAAGCGCCAGCGTATAATGATGGATCTTCTCACGATGTGTCTCATGATTTTGAGAAAGATGGTGACATGGCGATAGATACTGATTCATCATCGCTTAAAGATCTACCTGGTAATTGAGTTCTATATCTTCGATTTATGAAAGATTCATACAAAAAATTTCAAATTTTTATAATCATTTTTGTTATTTGATCACAATGGAACTTGATTCAATAATCGTGGAATTGGTTACACCTGTGAATGAAATATGATTCGTATAAAAAAATTCAAATTCCTACGGAAAAAAGTTTTCATCACTTGGTTAAAAAGTAGAGAAAAAAATGGATCCACGCTGGGACCTGCATTAAAAAACGTGTACTTGGTCACACTATTTTAAGGACTTTTTGAAAAAAATTGAAAATGTAATCATCTTTGAAAAAAATATTCCACTTCAAATGATTAGTAATTCTTTTATTTTTTTATTGAAAGTATGAACGAAAATGGATAAACCGATATATTGACATTTTTAGATATGTCAAATAGTTTCAGAGATTCCGCCGTTAGAACTTTTCCGAAATTTTTAAAGTGTGGATTTTTCGAGAAATTTCAACTCTTGAAAGACTTGAGATAGAAATTTACAAACGAGATAAAATTTTAGGATATTTCTTTCATCTACTACATAAAAAAAATTTCGGAAAAATTCAGAATGGTCGAGATCAAATGGTCGAAAATAATACCGACCAATCGATGACTGATTTAATAGATATTCATAATATTCGCATATGATAATAAAATAGATGGTAATGAAGAAAATCCTGCGAATTCAAATGAAGCTGCGCACAACTTCCGAGTCCGTAATTGCGAGCGTGTGAACCAGCCAAGAACTATTACCAAAAAACGGACAACTCACAAGGAATTGTGGATTGACGTTGCAGCTAAAAGAGCTAGGGCCACTGGAATCGAAGGAACTGGTAGAAAAGGGGTTCCTATACTTGCAAAGGAGATGCGTGAGGGATGCAATGAAAATTGCCGATTTAAATGTCGTACGCGTATCACAGAGGAGGAACGCCAATTTATATTCAAACATTTTTGGGAGCTAGGCGATATTACCAAGCAACGGCAATGTATTCTCCATTTGACAAAGACGAACGAGTTGTGTCACGAATCTGATGCCGAAGAAAATTACAAGCAAAAAAAAGTGAAGCATATATATCAAATGCCTACCAAAAATAAACAATTGGTCAAAGTCTGTAAAACAATGTTTTTGGATACTTTGGGTAAATAATTGGATATTTCATCGATATTTTTACATAAATTACTAATATTGCAAAAAAAAATTGAATTTGACATGCAATTATG
This sequence comes from Campoplex nolae, assembly GCA_037893425.1. Classification (NCBI taxonomy): domain Eukaryota; kingdom Metazoa; phylum Arthropoda; class Insecta; order Hymenoptera; family Ichneumonidae; genus Campoplex; species Campoplex nolae. Next base: position 9,753 of record JBBLXU010002302.1, read on the forward strand.
GAATTTTTCTATATTTTAAAGATCTTCAATCTTTCTCGTAGAAGAGAATCGCGTTCCTCACACAGAGATTATTATTACTGTTAAAAAAATCATGTTCCACTGGATGTCACTGGACCATTCCTTATGCTACATTTCTACTACATCAAATTATAATAGATGATATTAAAAGTTTGAAAAATATTCAAATCACGTAAAATAAAACATACATAGTTCTATATCAAAGCCTGAATAATGGTATATCACATTATCTCATTGATACGTCGATTATAGATATATCATATCAGTGGATTAGGACGGCTGACAAAAAATTTGAGGCTGCTAATGAAACCCTTATGATAAGCGATGATGAACGAGGGAAGCATTCCAATCGACCATTTAAGGTGCCTGATGTGTTAACAAATGTCGTTCGAGAGCACATTAGTTCGTTTCCCGTAATTGATTCTCACTATTGTCGAGAGAACACAACAAAAAAATATTTGGAGGAAGGACTAAGCCTTTGTAAAATGTACAAAATGTACAAAGACGATATTGAACAAAGAGGCGAAAATTCCTTTGTATCTGAACAAATGTACAGACGCATTTTCAATTCGGAATTCAACTACGGATTTTTCATTCCAAAAAAAGACAGGTTTGTGTGTTGTCTTTTTGAACATTAATCATAGAATCTCAGTGGTTCTTTTGATCCTACTGCTTATTTGGCTACGTTATATTGAGTGGAAAATTTTTGGAAAAATCATAGGTCTTCTTAAGGTGATCTATCAGTTGCGTGAGTGCGAGAGAGATAGCTGCAAAGTCGTTACATGGTTTACTCGGACATCCTTGATTTTTCGAGAAAACTAAAAGTTACACCTTGTTCTCTGATAAAATGTCAATAGCGTGTAACTCATATTTTCGTTCAAATATCAATCCACTTGGAATAAACCGTGTAACAGGATTTTTACCGACCGAACAACTGATAGATCACCTTAAAACTCTTGACTTGAAAATCAGATTTTTTCCTTGCCGAAAAAAAAATTTTTAATAATAATTTTCGCCCAAAATCGCACGTATTAAGTAAGCATTTTTCAGAATTTAATAAAAAATATATTCAATGATCTTTCATATATTATTTAAGGTGTGAACAATGTGAGGTGTTCTCTAATCTCGCTGAAAGTGATAAAAATCATCAAAAGCAGAATAAACACCTAGCCAATAAAAAAAAAGCCAGACAACTGATGCGAGATGACAAAACCAGAGCAACAAGAGATTCCTCGTTTTGTGCAATCAATTTTGATTTACAAAAGGTTCTGTCAACTCCGCGAGCGGAAATCGGGCCTCTATATTACATGTCCAAGTTTTGTGTTTGGAATTTTACGATTTACGACATGGCCAATCACGAAGGACTGTGTAATGTGTGGAACGAGACCGTGGGTTTTAGAGGAGCAAACGAAATAGCTTCTTTTTTATGGCGCTATTTTAATATAAAACGACGGCTTGGTGTTCGCGAATTTGCACTTTATAGCGACAACTGCGGCGGACAGAACAGAAATAAGATTGTGTTCAGCATGTTCATCAAGGCCGCTAATGATTTAGGAATAATGATCACCCACAGGTATATATTATTTTTAATTGAAAGAAAAAAATAAAAAAAAATCGTCATCAATTTTCAGTTTCTTAACTGCAACGGTTAATCCGTCAGAACGGTTTGAAAATCGCTATGACATCATAAATGGGCATGTTCGCATATATAAGAGTGCGGCAGAGCTCGATATGGACGATGAATCTTTTAATAAACTATGGTGTTGATTTTCAGATTCCTGGAAGTTGGTCATACTCAATGCGACGGAGACTCTATGCATGCACGCATCGAACAGCACTGTCGCAATAAATCCGTGTACACCCAGCAACAATGGTGTACATACATGAAAGAGGCTAAACGAACGAACCCTTACTCCGTCAATGAAGTAGAGCAAACTGACATCTACAATTTTTTGGAATTGTCGAAAAATTTTAATTGGATTCCAATTAAAATTGGTAGTGTTCGGGAAATAACCGTTCAGCCTCATGTCGATACAGTCCACATCAAATATGATTTCGAACAAGAAGGACGACAAATGAAAATTTTCAAAAAAAATAAAAATATGAATGATGTTCATATGTACAGCCTTAAACCAACGTCAGATAAAAAATTGCCTCTTGCACCGAGGAAAAAAAAAGATCTGAAAGCAATGCTTGACAAAGGTTTTATTCCAACGGAACATCATCAAGCTTTTTCGAGAGTATTAGACGATTAAGTATTAGACGAGTAAGGTGATCTGTTGAATTATATTTTCAAATCAGTTATTATTTTTTGTATAGAAAAAGTCTGAAGATTTCATTATGTTTTCGTTGATATTATTGTTTTTATAGAAAACCACTATAAACATTTCGTTATATTTTATTGTTATATCGTTATATGTATATATATATATAACAAAGATGATATTAATAAAACGAGTCTAAAATGAAAATTCAATTGTGCAGAAAATGATTGTATTTTTTTAATAAATATATTAATGGTCGATTTTTTCCAGATTTTTACCTTACGTCAGTACAAAAAATTTCAAATTCGCACCAAAACTATTCTTGGTTAAGATTGTACGGATGGTGCATCCTCAAAACTTTGTATTTGTTCCTTATAGAACTCCCGAAAAAATTATTATAACATCATCTGTCAATACGATTCGATAATTTGACGAATACTCTAGTTTTCGCGGTGATAGCTGAAACATGCTAGTTTTCGCGATGAAAGCCGAAACATGCTAGTTTTCGTGGTGAAAGCCGGAACATGCTAATTTTCGTGGTGAAATTGAAATCGTACTAGTTTTCGCGGTGAAATCAAAATCGTGTTGGTTTTCGTGGCGAGAACCTCAACATGCTAGTTTTCGTAAGAAATTTGAATCATGCTACTTTTCGTAAGCAGCGTCGAATTATAATCGTAATAATGGAAATTTTAATTGGAACAATAATTACGACAACCACAGTAATAGACAAAGGCCTCACTGCATCTATGACGATAGATTAGGGCACGTTGAGGAAAAATGCTACAAGAAACAAAACGAGCTTGCAAAAAACGAGTTTGCCCGCCCAACGGAACAGGGCACGTTGGGGGAACAGGTATCCCACCCTGTAAGCATGGTGGAGGTGACCCCCTCCGCGCTATCAATCTCTGCTTGAACAACATCCAAAAATCACCTTCCGTCACCCTTGATTGCCCTCAACTGAGTGGCCTTACTGAATTTCTAATCGACTCCGGTGCGGAAGTCAATATCGCTAAAATTTCCATTGTTTCCGACCCTTTGGCTATAGTTAAAAGAGAAAAGATCCAACTTGACGGCATTGCGGGAAAATCGGTTGCCACGTACGGCTGGATAAGCGTCAATTTATGTGGAGCTCCAACAATTTTTCACGTTGTGAGAGACGATTTCCCGACTCCCCAACACGCACTCATTGAGGCGGAATTTCTCGCCCAAAATAAGGCATCGTTGGATTGGTCGAAAAGGCTCCTCACTTGGGGAAGCCAGACTTTCCCTTTCAAGGATTGCGACTCGCCAAAAGATCCAAAACGATAAGTTTCGCTAGAGTAAAAAATCCTGAAGTGAAAATTGGTTATATTCCTCGTCTCGACCTCGGAGCAGAGATCTATTGTGGCCAAGTTGTTGCTGCAACTCAACACAGAATAACGAAGTTGGTTATCCACAACTCCAACCTCGAGGATTTGTTGGTGAAAATCCCGACTATCACTGTAGAAGACTATGAAAACATAGACGAAGCATTTCTCGTGGAAGCTACAGATTTTAACGAAGCATTTCCAGACGGTTACGAACCAAAGACTAATAGAACGCACTTGCGAATACCAATGTGACGGTAATTCGAAACCTGGTCACCGCGTGAAAAACGTCTTCCAAATTCAAAAATCCGATAGAGTAGAAGTAAAAAAGCCATTGCGTTTAGAACACCTCAACCCAGAGGAAAAAGAAAGCATGAATTCCATCATCGAAGACAATGCCGATCTGTTTCAACTACCTAATGAACCTCTTGAGTTCGTACCAGATTTTCACCACAAAATCTCCACTGTGGATGACCAACCCGTTTTCACCCGTCAATATCGATTTCCCCCCATGCATAAGGATGAAATCCCCAAACAAGTCAGGGAGTTGGTGAAGAATAACGTCATTTCGCCGTCTCTGTCTCCGTTTAGTTCGCCGTTGTGGATTGTGCCGAAAAAAGCGGACTCGCACGGGAACAAGAGATGGAGGATGGTAATCGACTACCGAAATCTTAACGAGAAGACTGTCGGTGACGCATACCCGCTTCCTCAAATTAACGAAATTCTCGACCAACTTGGAAGCGCCAAATATTTTTCTGTTTTCGATCTCGCTAGCGGTTTTCATCAAATAAAAGTGGACCCCAAAGATAAACACAAGACCGCATTTTCGACGCAATTTGGGCATTATGAGTTCAACCGCATGCCGTTTGGATTGAAAAACGCGCCCGCGACGTTTCAAAGGTTGATGGATCGCGTATTGGTTGGGCTCCAAGGGGTCGAGCTTTTCGTCTATATAGACGATATTGTCGCTTACGCAAGGTCTCTAGGCGAGCACAGAACGAAATTCGAAAAATTGGCCCTCCGGTTGCGGAAAGGTAATTTCCACCTCCAACCAGACAAATGCGAATTTCTTCGACGTGAGGTCGGTTACTTAGGACACGTAATCAGTGATCAAGGGGTGAAACTGGACCCCAAAAAGGTCGAAGCTCTCCAGAATTATCCAGCCCCCACAACCCAAAAGAAAATTAAACAGTTTCTTGGTCTAGCCGGTTATTACCGCCGATTTATCGAGAATTTTTCAGGCATTTCCAAGCCTCTCACAAACCTCTTGAAAAAGAGAATTCCATTCAAATGGACGGAATCCCAACAGAAAGCTTTTGATACGCTGAGGGAGGCTCTTTGCAAAGAACCAATTCTACAGTATCCCGACTTCTCAAAGCCGTTTAATATAACAACCGATGCTTCAAATCATGCCATTGGTGGAGTCGTTTCTCAAGGGGACATCGGCAAAGACAAGCCTATCGGTTATGCCTCCCGGACACTAAACAAACACGAATTACATTACTCAGTCATAGAGAAAGAATGTCTCGCCATCGTCTATTACGTTAATCATTTCAGACCGTACATCTACGGTCGCGAATTCAAGTTACTTACCGATCATCAACCTTTAGTACGGTTGGACTCTGTCAAGGATCCGGCCAACCGTCTGGTCCATTGGCGCTTAAGCTTGGCAAACTACGAGTACAAAATTCACTACAAACCGGGGAGTGTTAACAGCAATGCTGACGCGCTCTCTCGGAACCCTCCCGAAACAAAAACTGTCTTAATTCTCACTCACAATCCTAAAAAGAGGAAAAACCTAGTCGAATCTGACGAATTAGACGACGAACCCATGCCTGGCACATCGTCGAGCGAGCGAACTTTCAGGCCGCTGACCCGGCTTAGAAGGAAAAACGAAGTCCCTGTCTCAAATCTACCATCCGATCCTCCGACAGCACCCAATCACGAACACTTTCTTAAATCCCTCGTCCAACCCGAACAAAAAGAGCATACAAGCTCAAATATCGAAGTCATGAATCCTCAGAGTAAAAAGAGGAAAACAACTTCTGAGCCTTCCCCGAGTATAGGGGGATCACGAGGAGACCTTATCGACGAGTCGATGTTAGGAAACTCGCCCTCCGACAATCGGGCCCCAGTCGATTTAAATGATCAAAATCAAGAAAATAAAAATTTAAAGATTCAGTCAAACAAGGGGTACCACGATGCATGTCAAGTGTTCCTGGCGACTGTGACGATATCAACATAACCAGTGAAAGACCCGAAGATATCGCTATTGACCCAGGGCCACCAATTATTGTTTTAGACGACGATTCTTCCCTCGAGTTTGACGATTATTTCGAGGGCTACGAAGCAAACGAAGGGCAAGACGAGCTAGTATCGGAAGAAATTTCATTATCCGACGAGTACGATTCTGAGGAGGAAGCGGATCTTTTAGTAGACCCTGGGGTTTCCTATCAAAAACCCCCAGACGATCTTTCTATGCAAAAGGGAAACAAAATAATTTTCATTACTAGGCAAGGTCACCCTCTCGATAGTATGAGTTCATTACAAATAAAGAGTTGGTTGGGAAATTATTTGTTTGGTGTGTAAATAAAGACCGAAATTTTTTATAGTTTTGAATAAACAACAATTAACAAACTTTTGTATTTTATCAATCGTGATGTGGCATACCTTATTTTTACTCCGAATCGTCAAAAATATCCATTACATTGAAACACAAAAAAAAATTACCTTTACTCACTCACATACGCACACGCACACACATTCTTCCATACCGTTGAATCGTAATTCCGAAGACAGAGAGAGAGAGAGAGAGATAGCTTTCGCGATGAGTTCTTGATCCACGAGGTTTCCGTCCAAGGTTCTCGATTCGAGGTTGTTCCTTTTTGATTATCTTCGCCACGTTAGACGGAGTTCGAAAGAATAAAACGGGGAATCTCCTCCATGGCGATAGACGAAAATGGATGCGTGTGGTTTCGGTGTAATGATGGATCCGCAGAGTCGTATTACGACGATATATATCGGATTGAAATTTTATGTATCAATAATTCTCGCGTGAGAGTTCAACGTTCGATGACGGGCTGAGCGAGAAGAGCTCTCGATATTCCGCGAAGAAGGAATGAGGTGTCGACTCCCCCACTCCTCTCCATAGAAACGATGGAATATTCGTCGTTCACATTCAGCAATTTTATGACCGCCAAATTTTAAATTAGCATGACGAGCTCACAATAGCGGTGCAAAAGAATTGGATTCTCTCGAAAAGTTCCCCAAATTCGAAAATACTATCATTTTTAGAGCGAAAGTTTTTAAAGAAAAAGGATATGCAATAATCGCATTACCGATAGTATTCCATCTGAAAGAAAATATCTCTTTGGACGATTTGGGAGAATCTTTCGAGTCGTTGCGAAATGTTATTCGGGAAGAGAACATAAATGCTATTAATATCGCAAAAACAAATTTAATCGGCGGACTGAATTGGGCCGACGTCAAAAAACGGCTTACTCAAATTTTAAGAGACCAAGCGATTGTATTAACTATTTGCCATCAAATGATCCGTTTCCCGTCAGAGCAAGAACGTCTTGAGATTATCATTGAAAAGCACGCCTCTGCGGTCGGTGGACACAAAGGGGTAAACAAAACCCACAAGCGAGTCAGAGAAAATTTTTATTGGGAGAATATGAAATCACAAATACAAGAATACATCTCTAGATGCCGAAATTGTCAATTGAAAAAACTTGTTAGAGTTAAAACTAAACAACCAATGGTCATTACCGACACTCCGGGGCGTTCTTTTGATAAAATTTCAATGGATATCGTCGGGCCGCTTCCAACCACTAGTCGGGGAAATTCATATATCCTGACGATGCAGGATCTCCTAACAAAATGGTCAATAGCTGCCCCCCTAGCATGGTCGACGGCCGTCGATATCGCCGACGCGTTTATCGATCACTTCATCTGCCAACATAGCGCTCCAAAAGCTATCCTGACCGACCAAGGTCGAAACTTTCTTTCTAGCTTAATGAAAGCTGTAGCAAAAATTTGGCGTATAAAGTTGTATCAGACTACCGCTTTCCATCCCCAAAGTAACGGGTCGATTGAACGCTCCCACCATGTTCTCGCGAAGTACATCAAACAATTTATAGATGAAAATAATTAATGGGATGAATTATTGAAGAAATGTATGTTTTCTACTAGCCAGCACGAGGGGACCAAATTTACCCCCTTCGAGCTTGTTTATGGCCATCTGCCAAGACTCCCACCTGCGCACAGGCACATCGAGGAAGAATTGGATCCGACGTATGCCGAATACCTCGAAAATCTTTACATCACCATCGACCATCTCCAAGGTCTTGCCCGCGAGAACCTTATCGCAGCGAAAGAAAGGTCTAAACGTTATTACGACCAAAAGATAAATCCGCAAAAATTTAACGTGGGCGACGTAGTATTGATGCTGAAGGAGCCTTGCAAAGGGAAATTTACCGATCAATATACGGAGCCTTGCGAAATCATCGAAATTTTGTCCGGCGGGAATTTGAAAATTCTGTATAAAGGAAAGCCACGGCTAGTACATTCAAACAAATTAAGAGGTATCCGTCTCCCTCTTGAATAATAATCAGGGTATCCTCTTATTCACAGAGCATGCTCCATCTTCTATTTGCCTCCCTTTTTATGCGAGAGGGTCGCTGCCTTGTGGGTTACGATTGTGGTGGTTCGAACCTCAACATTACGACTGTCTCCTTGAACAACGTGGGGAAATGCATCGCTCCGCTCGACGTTCCATCATCAACAGAATCCTACATCCAATTGCTCCAGTTGTCGGACTTCTCCCATGCAGAAATCATTCAGTGCCGCGTCGAAATCGATAGGACCATCTACTACTGCGGAATGAGCTCACACGTGTTAATCGTGCAAAATGGACGTCAGAACTATCTCCACGAGCTAGACGAACGTGGTTGTCAAAATTTGCAAGAAACGGGAATCCTCCAGCTTAGTCCTTCGAGCGTGATAGTCGGAATACGAAAAAACAGCAGAAATTTCTTATTGGCCAGATATATAAGAAACAGTGATGTATAAGAGTAAGCCCCACCGCAGAGCTCGAGCTCATTCTTTGACGGAGAGCGTGCCGAGCAGGTACCTCCGGGGAACCGAACCCACGACTGTGAACTGGCAACCAGCGAATATATTAAATCTTCTCAACTCGAATTCGACTACTACTTCTGTTTTTTCCTGAACCAACTCCTGTTCGTCTTCAAGAGATTCCATGCCACGCAGGAGAGCGGGATCCTACCTAAAGCGATTGGATCGGCGTGCTGAGGAGCGGGAACGACTCGGGCAGAGCGGTCGGAACAATGAGAACATCGCCATCGGTCCTTCTCAGGACTCTCGTTTCTCAACAGTCTTTCTCAAGACTCTCGTTACACAAATCATCCGATCCCACCTTCCTCTTCCACATCCATCGCATCGCACTTGCCTAGCGGATCGAGTTCGGTAGCTGTAAAAGCCCACTCGCAATTGCACCGTGCAACAAAACGGAACCCGTAACCAACAAATCAAATCTGCCCTTCTCAGGGCGTATACGTAGTGAAAATATAGCGTACACTCCCGTAGTATTGCGTCGACGCAGCGGACCGAGTCCGGTAGCTGCAGAAGCCCACTCGGGTGCGCACGACGCAAAACCTCGGGCTCCGCTCGCGCATATTGTCTCCACGGCCCGCGTTCCAGCACATCCGGATGTGACGAGAGCGCTCGAGCGCACTGCGACGCGACCGGCAAAACCAACAACGGTGTTGGATCGCGTTCGAAAATTCGTCGGGCTATCGCCGAAAAAGAGGACCACTGAGTTACGATCGGGGCCTGCATCTCCTACGTCGGCTCTTCAGCGTATTCGCAACAAGGTGGCAACTAAGCCACGAAAGCCGCTCATTCGGCTAATATAAAGTAACATCGCGATATGCGCTGCTCTCTACTCGGAGTCCGTTGCTGTTTCCGCCTCGTACAAAATCGAATTCACTGTTCAGAATCAAGATCTTGCTGCTCCTCACTGTGCGCACGTCCGGATAAGCTGCTCTTCATCGAGCTTGCAAAAACTTCATTCTCGTACGACTACAAATCTCCTCGGCCCTTTTCAGGGCCACCAATCATTTCAAACGTGGGTGACTCGAATTGATATTCACCAAAAATCAAAAATAGTGTGTATCATACCAACTGATGTAAAAATTCATGTAGCCACCATACCGATTCTTTCTTACCAAGACTACTGCTGCTTAGTCTACCATCACCCAACTGATGAGCTGAATTCCAAGCTTCAAAGACTCATGAACTCCTGCATTCGTTTTATCGTTGATCTGCGATGTAATGAGCATATCACGCCCTATTTTCATCGATTAGTCTCCATGACTGTGGAAAATCGTAGAAATTGTTTTCTTGGTATCCTAGTCTATAAGGTCCTGAACGATTTCGTACCGGTCTATATTCGAGAGTTGTTTTTGAGCGCGGAAAACGATCCCAGGCGTTCCTCGAGGCTTCCGTCCACCACCTTTATGTTACGAAATCACCGTACAGTGACTTTCGGAAATTCGCTTCAGATCTCGGCATGTTATTTTTGGCACTCATTACCAATCGAAATAATCTCAGCTCCCTCATTAAACGCGTTCAAATCCGGCTAGCTGCCCATTTTCTGTCTCAGGATTTGATTGTTTTCGATAGACAGATGGTTACCCTATGCCGAAGATTCATCGATGCATTGTGAACAGAAACAAAACGTCACTAAATAATATGAAAAAAAAACGAGGAAATAAAAAAAAAACAAATTTTTTGTATGGTTCTGTATTTTTTTGAAGAGGACGAAGTCCTGGTTTGTTGAAAGGGATTTGATTATTCGAGGAGAAGGAAAAAATTGAATGCCGGAAAATAATTGAAGTCGACACTGAAATTGAATGTAAATAATAATATATATGTTCAGTCTTTATTTCGATGTAACCACCGTTTAACGTAATTCGAAGCACACCGTATTCAAAAATGGCGGATAACCGACACGTGGTCGCCAAAGTAAGAAGTGTTCCGAAAATTAACGCTGAAGAGTTCCGATTTTGTTTTAGTTCACTGAAGCCCGTACTAATTGCTCACGAAAAAACCCGGGTGTAAAATGGTAAGGAAACGTGAGAAGTTAGACGAGTTGAGAAGCAAGAATAATAATTCGGGAAGCGAAAGACACGAAGAACACACGTGCTGCTCGAACAGAATCCGGGAAGCGAGAGAAAACGCCGGCAAGACGCCGGTGAGCACGGTGAGGAGCACGAAGGAAGGGAGAAGCGAGTAGCCGTCGGCAGCGCTGCCGAGTCCACGCGAGAGACCGACCGTCGACTGAGGGCCTCACGCGAGAGCTCGGAGAACTACCGACTTTTCTAAACACACTCCCCGCCTTCGGCAACCGATGTTAACGAAGTGTTGACCGGAATGATGCACAGCTTGGCGATGGGACGCTTGAAGGTTGAAGAGGCCGTTCGAAGAGTGACAACTCGGGTAGGCCCGTCGTCACCAGGATGAAGTTCAACCACTCGAGCGAGCGGCCATTTTGAAGGTTGAAGTCGTTCGTCCGTGATGAGAACAAGCGAACCTGCTTGAATCTCATGCGATGGATGGTGCCACTTAGAAATTGAGAGACTGCGTTGAAGGTATTCCGTCGACCATCTCAGCCAGAAGTGTCGAAGTTTGCCTTGAATCGTTTGCCATCTTGGCAAGCGTGACTCAGCGATTGACGTGAGTGAAGGCTCAGGCAAAGTATTGAGCGCCTCGCCAATGAGGAAGTGACCAGGTGTTAATGCCGAAGTGTCCTCAGAATCGTTTGAAAGCGGGCAGAGAGGACGTGAATTGAGAACAGCCTCAACCTGCGTAAGGAGAATTGTAAATTCTTCATACGTAAGAGAGGAGTCCCCAATCACCCGTTGAAGATGATGTTTGGTGGATTTAACAGCTTTCTCCCATTTTCCACCCATGTGAGGAGCTGAAGGGGGGTTGAAGGACCACCAAGTGCCGATGTTTGTCAGTGCCGTGATTGTGCGTGAAATCTCTGCACTCCCCGATTTGAAGAGAGCCCGAAGTTGAGTATCTGCCCCGATGAAGTTCGTCCCGCAATCGCTGTACAGCGTGTGGCAAATGCCACGGCGACTTGTGAACCGTCTGTACGCTGCGATGAAGGCATCCGAAGTATAGTCCGTCACCAATTCCAGATGAACGGCCGAAGTAGAGAAGCAGACGAAAACTGAGAGGTAGCCCTTCTAAGTTTTTGGGTTTCTTCCTCTCCAAGTTTTGATGACGAAGGTTCCCGTGTGATCCAGCCCGGTATAAAGGAAGGCTCTTGGAAGTGTTACTCGAGGAGCAGGAAGTTGCCCCATAAGTTGTTGAGCCTGAAGTCCACGAAACCGTACGCACTTGGTGCAGCGAAGAATGAAGGATCGAATGGGTGCTCGACCTCCGTCGATCCAGTAAAGAGATCGAAGAAGAGTAAGAGTCACTTAAGTTCCACCATGAAGTGTCTTGAAGTGGGCGTTGGCAATGACGAGCGTTGTCAGCGATGATTGTCGAGGAAGAGTTGAAGGGTGTTTCTCTTCAGAGCTTAGAAGTGAGTAATGAAGACGCCCACCGACGCGAAGAGTCCCGTTGTGATCGATGAAGGGTGTCAGAGCTGCCAAGGAGTGACCTCTAGGTAAAGTCTCTCCAGAAGTAAGCACCCGTAATTCTGAAGCGAAGTAAGCTGATTGCGTATGGCGAACCAATAGCAAACGAGCTTGTTCGAGGTCGTCTGGTGATAAGTGGAAGGGTTCCGCCGAAGAATGCAAACCCCCAAAGCGTGCAACAGCCTTTTGACAGAGAGCTGTGACGCGGAGAAGCTTGTTGAATGAAGAGTACCGCGTTGGAAGCGAAGACGAGACCTGGTCGATGTTCGAACGGAAGATCGATGTTCGAGCTGGAAGATCGATTTTCTGAGCAGGCCAAGAATCAGATGACTTGACGAGCCGCTTTGGTCCAGACCACCAAAGAGCGTGTGTTGAGAGCTGAAGTGGAGTCAACCCGCGTGACGCGCAGTGAGCAGGATTGTCCTTTCCCGAAATGAAGCGCCATTTGGCGTGTGAAGTGAGCTCTTGGATGGCCACAACTCGGTTTCGGACGAAGTCCTTCCATCGAGAAGGGTGTGAGGTGATCCAAGTGAGGGTTACTGAAGAGTCCGTCCATAGAAAAACAGGCGCGTTCGCAAGCTCGAGAGTTTTTTGAACGTAGGCCAGAAGACGTGAAAGAAGAAGTGCAGCTGAGAGTTTCAATCGTGGAATACTCAATCGTTTCGACGGTGCCACCTTAGTTTTTGAAGAAATCAGCGTAACAGTAACAATCCCATCAGCGGAAGTTGACCGAAGGTAGACGGCAACTGACATAGCTAGCTGAGAAGCGTCCGAAAAGCCGTGAAGTTCAACCGTTTCTAAAGGTGAGAGGTGCAGCCAACGATGAAGTGAGATGAATGAGAGTTCGCTCAACTTTTCTCGAAAATGAAGCCACCGGAGTTGAAGTCTGTCTGAGAGAGGTTCATCCCACTGAACTTTAGCCAACCAAAGTTCTTGCATGAAGATCTTGGCTGTGATGATGACCGGAGAAATGGAACCCAATGGATCGAACAATGATGCCGTTTCAGAAAGCACGATTGGTTTTGTAATTTCAGTCGGGAAGCTCGACTGAAGCTTGAAACGGAAAACGTCCGTTGAAGGGTCCCAGAAGAGTCCAAGAAGCTTCGTTGTAGAATCTGCCGCTTTAATCGTCACGGATTCAGGTTGTGAATCAGAAGCAGTGACTGATTGAAGCGATTCCGTTGAATCGGAAGACCATTTTTGAAGTGGAAAGCAACCGCGAGCGCAGATTTGTTGAATTTGAGAAGCGATGCTTTGAAGTTCAGTGACCGTATCTGCGCCGCCGAAGATGTCATCAACATATCTGCCCTTTGTAAGAGGAAGAATTGCCAAGGGAAAGTCGTGACCCTCGTCTTCGACGAGTTGAAGCATGACTCTGATTGCGAGATATGGAGCGCAGCTCAGGCCGTACGTGACGGTGGTCAGCTTGAAGCAGACCAGAGCATTGTTTGAGTCAATCCAGAGTATCCTTTGGAAGTCCTGATCGTCCGGATGAAGAAGAATCTGCCGATACACCTTTGTGATATTCTTCGCGAAAATGAGCGGTGCTGACGAATCCACAGAAGAACGTCCGAAGTGTCTAGCTGAAGTTTTGGCCCGGTGTGATGAATGTCGTTTAACGACAATCCTGTTGAAGATTTGCAGTAACCGTTGAAGACAACTCCAAGTTTCGTTGTCAAACTGTGCATTCGCACAACGCCGTGATGAGGAAGTAGGAAAGACGGCTTCTTCGGCCGCAGATCAGACACTTTAACCATGTGCTGAAGATCTTCGTACTCTTGAAGGAAAGCTATGTAGAGGTGTTTCAGTGTCTCGTCCTCGGCAAGTCGTCGTTGAAGGCGGTGAAGTGACCGACGTGCAGCTTCAAAAGAGTCACTGACTGAGTGAAGTTGCGGGCTGTTTGAAGGGAAGGCGAAACTGATATCGGCCTGAAGAATCTCTTGAGGGTGTCTCTCGAAAATGTTGTTCATAGAAAGAGACGTCTGGATCAGTTGTAGAATCTGAATCAAACGGAATCTCTTCCAGTTCCCAAAGTTTCTGAAGTTGAATTTAAACGTCGTCTTCGACTGAAGCGTGATGAAGATGTACCGAAGTCGGGCAAGTCATTCAATTAATTTATCATAGGATTCGGCTCCGATGATGAGGTCAATCGGTCTTGGCTGGAGGAATTCCGGGTCAGCCCGACGAAGTCCTTGAAGATGATCCCAAGTTTGATTTGAAGTGAACGAAGGAAGCGAATTCGTTAAGATGCGTAAATTGAACGCTGTAACGGAGAAGGAAGCCGAATTCTTACAAAATCCGATTTCTCATCTGTATCGCAGGGTGTCAGCTCATCACCGAGCAAGTGGACTCCGCATTGTTTCCGTCTATATAGGGGAGGGCCGGGTAAAGATTTTTTCGAAATTCAAAAATTTGCTCACTCAACTGCGAATAAGCGTTGTAGAAGTCATATTCGTTACAATATTGTATATTTCTAACGGACAAATTAAAATAATGTACTTTCTCGTTGAAAAAGTGAAAAATTCGATCATGGAGTTTGGCACATGCGTTAATAACGTATTATTCAATGAAACGATACATTTTTTGAACATAGGAAATAAAATACGTTTATTAATTTGGGAAAACAAAGTTTTTAACGAAAAGTGCCTATTTTACCATGGTTTTATTTACAAAAATCGCAGATATAATAAAAATCATCTCCGTCGACTCCGGCGCAAATGCAATCGGCCCAAGATTTGCATTCGGTACATACAACCCAGCTTTCTGTCGATTCGGAGTATTTTCCTCACCGAAAAGGCATACAGCGTTTTCAGTAAGGTCTCGTGCACCCTTCGACAGTTTGGTTTTTTTTGTCCCCGCCGTTCGAACAGTGACTTTTTTTACGGCTGCTAGACGCGTGTTATCCAGCTCATGGCAATATGGCGAACTCGTTAAAATGGCTCGTTTCCCCCGCCGTCGTCGCTTTTGAGGCCCAATGTTGCCTACAGCTGGAATCGGTAGAATATCCTGTGGTGGTACTAAAAATGGTGTTCTAACTTCTGAACAAGCTGATTCCATCTCTCTCCATGGAAGAATTCAGTCAAAGATTTTGACTCCAACTTGAATCTGAATCATTTTTGTGATAGAATTGTTTTTTTTCTTGATTCAGCTGAAAATAAGTGTATATATCGATAATTTATCAGGATCGTCTTCGTCTGCTTCAAGATTATCGAGATAGTCTTGGAAAGCATACGGACGATTTGTTACTTCAGCAGGCCTGAAGACTTTGTTAGGGTGACTGTGACGATCGAATGGCCACATCCCTGTGGCCTTGAAGCCGTTCATGATCGTTCCAGGACGAGCAGCCTTTTCGAAAACAGTACTAAAAAGCCGAGGAATATCATCGGGTACGACAGATGGTCCAGGATGAGAGTGATGCTAGTTTTTTAATTGATTCGAATATGACATTGAAACTGGTCGCATGACCGTGACATCAACTGGTTGCAAACGATGAGTACAGTGTGGTGGGAAGCACAACATTTCGACCCAGTTTTCGCGAGCATATTGCAGCATTTCAACATTTTGTGTGTGCGTCATGTGACCATCCAAAACGAGGAGGACAGGCTTGTCTTCGGTTGGTTCATCGCTTTCTATGAACCATTTGGGCCATTAGAAAAAAAAAGAAAACTTGGAAAAAAAACAAGAAAATAATCATAAAAAAATAACTCCCTCAGGATTTCGTTTTTCTGATCTGAAAATATTTATCAATGAATAATTGAATGATAATTATGGCAACTGATATGGAATTGAGGGGATGTTGGGAGACGTTCCCTAGAGTATGCACAAGAAATGCAGCAAACGTCTCCCAACATCCCCTCAATTCCATGTCAGTTGCCATAATTATCGTTCAATTATTCATTGATAAATATTTTCAGATAAGAAAAAAGAAATCCTCAGGGAGTTATTTTTTTATGATTATTTTCTTGTTTTTTTTTTCAAGTTATTCTTTTTTTAATGTGACATTTCGAAGTGAGGTGATTTTTCGTTTTTTTTTTTAAACAATTTTCATCGAGCTATATGATTTTGTCAGTCGGGAGTTATTTTATGTTTTTTAAAACATTTTTTTATTTCACACTTTTCAAAGTTTATGGCTATTATTTTTTATTGCAAAATGTTTACATTATTTTTTTTTATATTCACTTCCAGTTCTCCGATATTTACTGCCAGTGCTGCTAGTAGTACATGGTATAAATACACAACAGTACATATTTTTTGTCGCATTACATGAAAATGATAACCCAAAAAAATATGTATACGAACTACGAACTGTGTAGAAAGACGCTCGTCAGTTCGGACTGAAATTAGCAGCGCACAACGGTATGAAGTAGTCGCTGATCGAAGACTGCCATATGAGGTCATTTGCCATATATACAATCAATGTATAACGTTAAAGTTGAATAAACAAAAAAGTTCGTGCCGACGGTAAGGACGCTCGTCGGGACGGAAGAAAATAGGGCCCATTGTTCTTGGATTAATTGGTATTACTCCGCGGAGTAATACTAGGGCAACGGGCATGCGTAAGACTTGTGGCAAGTACTGTGGACCATGGGACTGGAGGTGTAGATTGCGCTGACTTGGGACTGATAAGCGGGGAGAGAGAGAGAAATGCATGGGAAAGAGTCGATGTGAGGATAGAGCGGATGTGACGTTTCGGGTGTTGTGTGGGAAAGGGATTGGAAATAGGTATGAGGACTACAGAGCTGTTACAGTCACACTGTGAAGTATTCAATCATCTGAAGCTCTTGTTCTGAATCGAACGTAGTTTTAAATCTTTCCAAACCTACCGAAAAGGGAAAAGATTGACATAAACTCGTTGCAGATGATAAACGTGAAAAAAAATCACGATGGTAATAAAAACCTTAAAGTCGCCACCAAGTTTTAATGAAAATCCCGATAAAATGAATTATTTTATTCTTATCAATAAGAGAATGAATTATCGCGGGATAAAGAATCCATGATTACTCGTGAAACATTTTCATCAATATTACGCATTTAAATTTTTGTCGGATTAACTCGGGGTGATATCATTGTAGGTTACAGAGTCAGTGAATGAAAAGTAAAACAAAAAAAGTGAATTTTTACAGTGTCACGTCATGAAAACTGACCATGTTTAGTTGCTGATGCCTATATAAAAAAGTTCCGATTGATAGAAAAAAAATATCAATCCCCAATTTTTCCAACTCATGATGTTAGAAAATGTTCGGTTTCTTCGTAAAGTTTCATACAAGCGACGTGGAGTTTTGATGATCAAATATGTAGTTTTCGAGTGTTTTCCTGTACTCTCCAGTAAAAATTGGGAATTAGATAATGGGTTTTTTCCTCAAAGCAATACTCTATGTCGCCATATTGATTTTTTTTGTGAGCCATCTCTCAAAAATCCAGCATAACATTTTCTATCATTTCACCTGACATAGTTCGACGGAAGCTTGTTAACACAAATTTTTGGTGGAAATTTTTCTCCGTGGGAGCACATTTTAAAATATTTATAGACGAATAAATAATGCATTCAAACCTGGAGTTCACTTTTTTATATTGTTAGTTCTATCACAGGGTTGACTTTATACTTTTTCACTCTTCGAACGAGTACTGTTTTAAGAACGTTATATCACGCAGCAGCATCTCTGTACGACATTTCTCTGTCAACAATTTTTTTTATGGCATTCGCCATCGGTATTTTGTCCCACGATTGTTGGTTAACTTTTTTTTTGTATCTATAAACTACTGTTTTCATTTAATGTTTCCAACAATTGACTAACAAGGGTTTGAGTCGTTATAAAAGAATTCAGCCAAGAAATAAAGCCGAACAATCAGCAAGTGGTACGTTCGAGTTACACCTCTTGTAGCGCTGTAAGCGCTAACAGGGTGGGTTTGATTTGGACGCTGTACCGTGCTTATAGCGTGCAAGCCGAACGCACTTTGAGCGCTTACAGCGCTGAAAGCGTGCAGCCCGACTACTCAAGGTTGCGGGTGTGCTCGCTCTGGGATGCACGTGCACGTGTTTGAGTTCGGATCGACACTACATCGGTCGATGTCGCAAGACGGGCAACGCGCAAGTGCGTGTTTTAAATACCTGACGCGTATCAGACATGTTAGGACAGTAATATTTAACGCATAGAATTGCTATAACACTAAATACAGATTCTTTTTATTTTTTTCAATGGTGGTATTAAAAAAACGTAACAGCCCCCTGTATCGTTCCGTGACGATGCCCTAACCTTCCTTTTACAGAGAGTTAGATATTTGGTATAGAATGAATCAAAATAGTCGGAAAAATGATAACAACTATTTTATTCGGTGTTTACGCTGTTCCGATGTTAACAGCTCGGAGTTTAATATGAATCTGTTAGAAAAATATTTCAAAAAATGGAAGAGGACCTGGTAAGTACCTCTTCTTATAAAATAATGAAAATTTTTGATTGGCTGCTGCAGTGGACAAAAAAGGAGAGAGTAAAGACAATAAGAAAAATAATAAAACTGAGGAACCCTCGAATTTCCTCGCGTCAATTGCGGAAATGTGACTAACCCCCTTTGGTTGAGATTAAAATACGTCTTTTCCAAAAAAAGGGAAAAAACGTTCATATATAAGGGATAGGTAAAAAAAAATCCCACTCAAAAATCCCGAATTTCCCGAATGCTTTGAGTGGCTGCCACATGTCCGCAATAAACGCGCTGCCCACTGCAGCTCTTTTACCTGCGCTGAGCCTAAAACGGTGCCCAACACTTCTCGACAATGCAAATTCTGAGCTGAAAATCAAACTTTTTTTCTCTTGAAATTGAAGGTGTCCTTTAAATATGTTGATTCTTTTTTGTGCTCAACGAGCTGTCGTATTTTATTCAGGGATGAACATTAAAAATTTGTTGTCAAGTTTGAAAATTCATAACTTAAAACTCAGAAATGTTTTCAGAATGCTGTATAGTAACTCGAATGCCGAAAGGGATTTTTTTTCGTTCTACGTTCTTACTTCTGTCATACGAGTCTGTAAATTGAAGCATGTATTTTGTTTCCGGTTCATTTCAATCATTTTTTAACCCATCAATGCGCACAATGACAATTTTGTTCACGCAATTTCAAGTACACAGTTTGAATTGAGTAACAGCAAAAAATTCCTTCAAAACCTCTTGTAGAGGGTTTTCGAGGGTGCTCCTTCACAATCCGGCATTAATTTTTTTAAATAATATTAAATTCTTGATTATTTTTACGTTTTAAATTGAAGTTAATATTTTATTAAGTTTTAAAAATTTTTTAATCGATTTTTTTGTTGTTACTGCACTTAATAACCATAATATTGCAAGTAATGGCGATCCAAATGTCTGACCTTTCCAAGATCTTGATTACGAACTTTTTTCCTTTTGATCTTTTCCAAAATGGCGGTTTTCGCAGAACAGCATGATGTAAAGTTCCATGATTTTTTTCCTCGAAAAGTATCGACTTGACGAAACAATTTTATACAACAAAAAATGTTTCAAATCATCCAAAGAACACTTATAATTTTATGAATCGTGTCCTTATCTTTAATGTCGCTAAAGGTTCAGTTTAATGATTACAAAAAGTTATTAAATAAACCACAACAAAACAGCATAGATGCGGTATTGAATCGGCATCGTTACGGCATCCAAAAAAAATCGGTAAAAATACAGAAAAAATATCAAAATAAAGCTGAACATGTCTTCTTCAGAATCCCGTTTGGAATTTCTTTTTTTTGCATATTAATCGAACTTCCAGTGCGGTTCGAAATTACGATTCGTATTCCCATACTTTTGGCCGGCAGTGTACGTCCGATTGAAATGCAACACTTGGTTTTAAGCCGAACTCGGGTGCAGATTGACCGATTCGAAAACGGCAAGACCATATTTTTTCGCTACATTTATTAGCTTTAGAATAAGTTTAATCCTGTTTCGATTGGACATGAACTACGCAATTCACAGCAGAGCTTATGAAAAAGATTTTCCATAAAAATAACACAGGAAAATAATAGGGTCTCTTAACATTGTAAACAACTCTTGAGGAAAAGATTGTCATGTCACTAACATATTTTTGTGGAAAGCCGAATTCCCTACAAAAAATTCCTGTCGAGCAATAAGCTCAGAACAACCGTTCAAGTTTTATAGCTGTTCGAAGTTGAATAGATGAAAAAAAATTACTCAACACTTGAATTTTTAATAAGATCATTGAGAAAGTGATCGCCTAATCACTAAGAAAAAATGTATGTTTAATGGTCAAGAAATATCTATTTTTCTTATTTATAAACTCTTGAATATAAATTTTAACAGAATCTTATCGTCAATTTTTGAAGAAGATTTATTCGATATCGCAAATTAAGCATGATCACTAACGGCGGTAAATAATAACAAAAAAGACAATGATTATTAATAATTGCATTGTCTTTACAACGAGATTCAACCAGTTTTTTTTTAGGGTTTGTTTGTTGTAATTAGGATACTTTCGACGATGACGGTGTACTTTGTCTAGTAGGTTTTGCAAATGTTCTTCATTTTTCCAACAAGCCATTGTAAGCTTCTATTAAAAGGAGGGGGGAAGGGTTTCAGCGTTAAAAAAAAATCCTTTTTTTGTGAATATTTTTCAAAAATATGGATTCAGCAAACTTACAAAAGGTTTGAATAAATTTGCTGAATCCATACTTTAAACAAAATTTCATAAAAAAAGTGTTTTTTTTTTACGGTGAAACCCTTACCCCCCCTTGATGCTACATCGCGTTCGACTACGTCATTAACAGCTTAAAGTTGCTGGAAAAAATTCAAGCAAGATAAAAAACTTATTTTCCAGCCACGACGGAATATTTATCTCATGAAAATTTATAAAGCAAACCTAGTTGTTGGAAAAGAAAAGTAGACTTGTTGGAGAAAAAGTTGAGACGAGTACATTTACTCCTCCCAAACAGTAGTCTAGGGTGATCAAAAATGAAGTCTAGACTTCACAAAAAGACGGGGAATTAATAAATTTTTAAAAAGCATTATTTAGCAATATTCAAATGCATTAGAACCTATTATTAAAAACTCTTTCAATTAATCCTCAGTACAATCGTTTCAAACAACAAAAATCGTAATTTCAAAACAATCCCGATACAGAACAAAATTTAGACTGAGTTTTTAAGTGAGAAAAAGACACCTTTTGCCAGACCAAGCACCTTTTTCGAGAATCAAGCATGCGATTTCCGTAGTGGTGAGACGATTACTTTCTAAATGATCTTATTCAGTGGCGGACTAACACCGACTGAGGCCCGGGGCGGCCTGTGATTTTCCGGGCCCCTTTTACAACTAAAAAATTGCAACTATGTTATAAGAAAAACATCTCCTTTTACGTGAAATAAATTTATTCATTAATCACAGTAACACTTACATATATGCATACAATAATCGCACTCTAGCAAAAGCAAATGCGCGCAAAACAAAATAATTAATGAACAACAAAATTGGGGTAAATATCATTGTATTACTCAATGACGTTGAAATTATGCTTGCGAGCCTTGACTTTGCTGAAGCTATCTATCACATCGTCAAAATCTAAAGTCGCTGCAATATCCTTCTCTATAGACAAGAGGGCCAAACTCGTCAGTCTTTCGTCATTCATTGTCGATCTTAAGTAATTTTTTATCAACTTCAGTTTCGAGAAACTTCTTTCGCATGAGGCTACAGATACACAGGCTGTCACGAAATATTGTAGGATTAAATAAATATTCGGAACAGACTCTGTGAAGTCCCATTTGACGATGAATTGGAGAAGTTGTTTAGCTGTCCATGCTGCTGCCTCTGCCCAAGAATTTGTAGCAGCTACGTGCCGTCGAAATCTTTTTACTTCTTTGACCACTTGTTCTTCATCAAACTCATTATAAATAACGTTGAGCCTGGCTACAGCTGATTGTAGTGCATCGTCTGAAGCTTCAATTAGAAATTTCGACTGAACGATGCTGAAAGTATTTGAAATTGTTTCCATCGCCGATACTTTCCAGCATCACTACTCTGTTCTCCAAACAGTTTTTTTTTTCATTTTCTGTCTCCCACGTCTTTCAATATCGATGTCCATTGCTTCACACTTTTGTGTGCCGAAGTTTAGAGCCTTATCGACAAGTGTTTCTCTTTCTCCAACAAGAAACGCTTGTAGAGTTTTCATTTTAATTAAACCCATATCCAAAGTTATTTTCGGCAATTGTAAATATTTTTGAGTAATATCGACTTCCTGTAAAATACTGTCCCAAAAATCCAAAAAGTTCAAAAATGTGAAGTCACATACTGCGGGAATGAGTACACTTGCTGCTGATCTGGTGTCCAAATTCTCTTTCGAGGGATCACACATTTCTTGGATAGTGTTCACTAGTTGTTCGACATTCCCTTTCACAGCGTTAACAGCATCATGATGAGCACTCCAGCGAGTAACGGATAGTCTTTTGACACTCTTACCAACTTTTTGCGAAAGTATTTCCCATCTATGGGTGGAGACAGAAAAGAAAGAATATAATCTCTCTAATGTGCCAAAAAATGTAACACTTGAAGGAACGCTTCCAAACGAATGTACTCCACAAAGATTCAATGAGTGATTTGCACATGGAGTAAACAAGGCTTTAGGGTTTATTTCTTTGATTTTTTGTTGAACCCCGCCGTGTATCCCTGCCATTAAGGCAGCATTATCATAACCCTGAGCTCGACAATTTTCCATGTTCAACCCATCCTTTTCTAGCTGTTTTAAGATACTCTCAGATATATTGGCTGCAGTTTTTCCTGAGAACGGGAAAAAACCTAGGAAAGATTCTCGAACCTCAACAACATCTCCTTCGATATGGACATATCTTATTATTTCACTCATTTGATCAGTGTGGCTGTTATCTGGAGTACTATCGAAGATTATTCCAAAATATTTGGATTTCTTAATGTCGTCGACGATTTTATTTTTTACATGATCACCCAACAGAGCAATGAACTCGTTTTGGATAGCTTTTGATAAATAAGAAGGCACTCGTTTTACTCCGCCTGCAGATTCCTGAAGTTTCAACCAGTGTTCTTTTAATACAGGATCGTATTTGGCCGTCAATTTTACCAACTCTAAAAAATTGCCTCTGTTTTTTGAGAGCACATCTTCTCTGTGGCCTCTAAATGCCAGATTTAGTTGAGCTAAGAACAGAGTAATATCTAAGAGGCGATGTGGAATCTCTCGCCATTTTTTTGCCTCTTGGTTGATAACATTCTGATTTTCTTTATCAATGGTTTTATTCAACTTGAGTCCACCTGCAAGAGTTTTCCATTTTTCCAAATTTGACAAGTGTTCCGAGGAAGATTCATGTTCAGAAATCTTTGGATTTAATTTCCACCATTGTTGAAATCCGGAAACAAATTGTTTATCCATATCATCTATGGATGCAAATAGTCGACAACAATAGCAGTGAATTTTATTTCCTGATGCAGAGTATATCATCCACTTCCGAAGAAATTTTGTTCCGTTTTTTAGGGTTAAATATAACCAGGAAGTCGTTAGGTTCCGATGTGATCCTTTAGCATGTCCTCCAGGTCTCTCAACTGCAACAAAAGGTCCTTCTTTGTGTTGATATATCTCACTACCTTGCTTGACAATTTCGAGTCGAATATGATCTGGCACAGGCATCGGCCAATCGGCAGTATCTGTGGTATAAATACTGACATCCGCAGAAGTACATTCATTTTCGTTTTCTTCTTCTTCTTCAATAGTGTCTAACACTTGACCTGTCCTTTTCTTTTCGTCGTTATTTCCGGATGCAGCACTGTATGTATCTATCATTGCGACCATTTCTTCGCTGACGGGCTTTAGCTCAACTCCTTCATCATGTCGTTCTTCTTCTAGACTGTAATCTTTTCCTGAAGCAAGGAAGTGTTAAAAATTTGATTTTATTATTTTATACTTGTAGATAAAGAAACATCAATCGATTCTCCTTACATGAGAAGTTACATTGAACTGCCTTATATGCTGATACGTTGGAGCACACATCTATTTCTATTAATTATAGAATAGTTTATTTTTCAGTCAACCAATTAAAAAGTATAGTAACAAAGATACTGTGCAATTATTACGATTATTTTGTAAGTTTTATAGATTCATAATTTAAAAATAATTTAATTTAAGAATATCGAGGAATTATTAATTTGCGCCATGTCAAATTCCGAGGGAAAGATATACCATGCGATATGTTCCTTTATTGCTGAGCCAATGACGAATTCGGACGCAAATTCCGACATTCGAAATTTAGCGATACTTGCCAAGGATCGAACCAAGGCAGGGCCATAGGAATTAGAATCAGGCATTTTATTTACTGTCATTATTCCAAGTCTAGCTAAATACGATTAGAAGCTCTTATGCTCGCAATGTTTGTTTATAATACTCAATTGTTCAGGGGAACAGATAAAAACATTTTTTTATTGATAGAACGCCGAAATACTTACCGTCTGAAGATTCTGTGTTCTCTTTTGTTTTTTGTGCACGACTCGATTCTCCGATTTGAATGAGAAATTTTGAAAGCGATCCTGCTAATAATTTGGCCTCTTCAGCCTTCGCTTTCTTCAACTTCCGTTTTTCACAACCACTTGGACTGTGTCTCTTCACTATGAAAAACGAACATGCCGATCGGGAATAAAGTATTTCAAAAAATCGATAATACAATGAACCCTTTGATCTACGTTGGAATGCTGAGCATCCCACCTTTTTAGCAATTTTTTGATAATTTAACGGTGGTATTTGTGAAAGAAAAAATAAAGATACAATCATTTTTGTACTAGATACAAATTGACAATGATATTAACTGAAAAATTTGGTTCGTTTTTTAATTTTTTGTTCAAATTCGTAATTAGCGACCCCAAAAATCTATGCATGCGAACTTTCAAGTAAATCGAACGTAAGGAAAAATGTATTTCTGAAAGGAATAACAGCTATGTTATTCCTTTCTAGCTATGTGAAGTATTATTTTTTTCATACTTACTTGTTTTAATATGAGCTATCACAGAGAAAATACTTGCCAATATAAATGACAAAGAATTACGTAGACGAGATTATCATCTCTGCCGCTGCGTGAAGGTTTAATGGGTATACGAAAACATTAACTATTTTCACATGCCGTCATTCAACACGTCTTTTCCGAAAGAAGTAAACACTTAAAACTGATAGCTTTGAAATTTGCCTCAGCACCCAATGATTTTTTTTGTTAGTAGTGCACAAAAATTATTCGCTGTTTTGGCTAATAAAACTAAGACAGATCGACAAAATGAAGATGCGCAGAAAATCAGGAGGAACCCAAAAGAATCAAGCTGTGATGAATATGAAAGAATTTTCCGAATTTCCCGTTGAGTGTCAACGATTGAAATTCTAATACTGTGCAAACTATGCAAACACGACGACTCTACTAATTTGACTGGATTTCGCTACGTGAAGCAGAATGCTACCGAAAACGCATACAACTTAATATTTCTCGCTGTAAGCTGACTATACTGCAATAATAAATAGTGTTGCTTAGTTGCTTACAATGTATTAGAATTTTTGGTACTTTTTATAAATTGGAAAAATTAGCAAATTTACGACCAGCTATGCGTCCATCGGGCACAGCTTTTGTAAGTTTTTCTCGGAGCAATCCAAGACTCCAAGACAAGTTCGGTAAAAATATAATTGTTGTTTATATCAGTACAAACTTTTCCCAGGTTCTTCCCCAAAATTTCCTCAATGCTCCCACTCACTTACTTTCGACAACGACTAACTTGAATCAGCCAATAATTAATTATTCATAAAAATAGTTAATTAATAATACTGTATTTCTTTGATGATTAGAGCAAATGAATTGTCCCCATGATATTATTAATGCATATTCATTAAATTGAAAAAAAAACGTTAAACAGTGGGATCGAACGCACAATCTCCGAAATGTGAGCGTAGCAGTAAAGCAATGTTCCATAAACGAACCTGAAGAATTATTGGCAGAAAATGGTAGTGCTTTATAAGTGCCGCTTGATATACCCAAATGTTATGGAGTAGATAATTACGCTCGAATATATTTTTTTAAACATTTAATAACAATATCATTCATTTGAGCATATTCGTACATACATCGGTTTATCAAAACTGCTCTTGACAGTTTTCCTTTCATAAAAGAAGAGTTGTCACAAAATCTCGAAGTGCGAGTTATTTCTGAAGCTAATATAGACGTATTTTGATTGGTTATTGGTTGTCAATGTCGTGCTCGGAGTTCGTTCATGTGCGTATTTCAGATCGTAAAAAAAAGGAGGAAACAATTGCAACACATTCGATCGCGATGACGCGATCGTGTCAGATAAATTTATTTAGCGGCATAAGAGTGAAGTGATAAGTGATGGAGGAATTTAGTAAGAGTTATCTTACGTTCAATTATTATTCGACCGTGAGTACCGTGATTTTTGCAATGAACTATTCGAAACAATAGACCTGAGTAATATGTTTATTTAAAAAGTGTTGAAACAATTAAAGACAAGCGACTCTAGTTTCAGTAAAAACTTAGTAAAACTCCCAAAATACATAAACTTGGAAAAAAAATACGGTATCTTAAAAAACAGATTTAAGTGTAATCTGATCGTAACCAAAGCGGGCCCCTGAGGGCCACGGGGCCCGGGGCGGACCGCTCCCACCGCCCCGCCCTTAGTCCGCCACTGATCTTATTGACTTTTTTCGGCAAAGGAGACAATTCTCTACAAAAAAAAACCTTATGAATTTTTTCTATTAAAATAATATCAAGTGTGGTAGACTGTTGAATAATTTTGTTTCATCTATCTAACTTGGAACAGCTATAACAGTTGAACGGTTATTTTCAGCGTATTATTCGTTGGGACTTTTTTGTAGGGAATTCAATACTCTACAAAAATATGTTCGTGTCATTTCTATGCGATTTTTTCCTCAATTGTTGTAGCACAATGTTCCGACACTCTATTATTTTCGCATGCTATTCTTATGGAAAATCTTCAAATACAATAAGCTTCGCGGAATAATTTAATTATGGTGGATGTAAATCAGAAAAACTATCGCTTTTTTCATGCACACCCTAATGTCGATAAGTATTTATGAATCTCTCTCAATACCAATAGATTCAAATAATTATAAATCGACAATAACTTGATTTTAGTATTCATTCAAGTGTTAGATGCAGTGCAATCATTGTGATTCCGAAATATCTGTGGCTGGTATTCGGTTTTTATCATCAGCTGTAACTTTTTTGTGTTATATTAATTTGCAAAAGAAGTGTTTTTTTTTAATAACTATCATTGTTTTTCCATTTGTTGCATGAGGATCTGGTGTTGGTGGAGAAAATGAATGACGCGAGGGATGCCAGTGTAAAAACGATAAAAAATGTATTTATTTATCCGAAGAAAATGTATAGCGAGAATTCACAATGAATAATGCTCCCAAGGTGAATAATTAGCCCGTGAATGACCCGTGGTGTAATGAAAAATGTGAGAGGACCCGGTCGTCGTCGAACACACGTTCGACGCGGTTAAATGTAAGCCGAAGCGTGCCCGCGAGTACCCGAAATGTAATCCCGAATAATCTGAGTAATCAGAATATCAAAAGTCCCGATAAGTATGTCAGAATGCAGTACAGATTGTTCCGAAGTGAATTGGAATAATATTCGGCCCGAAAAATGATAATGGCCGGTGATTTTGCCGTAAAGGAGTTCTGACGGCACGAAAGGCACGTTGGCACGCTACGACCGGATCGAGACTAAGGCTGCGGTCCGAATTGTGCATACAGCGTTCACAGCGCCCTAACACCCGGTCCGAATCGTGCTTTCAGTGCTCAGAGTTTGTACTGAAAATTATATGACGTCACGGATAGCGTCATTTCCGGGCGCTCACAACGACCATGCCTCGGTTAGTGAGCGCCGTGAGCGTTAACACATGATTGATCAGTATTTCAAAAGCATGGAATACTTTTGGCGCCCTCCACCATCCAAAAGAGTGCCCCATCCAAACCTCAATTCCCTGATCCGCATGATATTAAGGAGTTCGGTACAAAAGGCTAAATGTTAAGAAATAGATCAAATTTGGTAATAATGTTCCTCAACATCAAGTACGAGCACACAATTTTTTTTACAATTTTCTTCTACTTACTTATCGAGAATTACGCATTAAAGCAGATTTCTTATGCCCGGAATGTGTACCTACACTACCGTCGGAAAGTTTCCGGACAAAAGTCTGAAAAAGTTGCCACAATCTTTTTCATGTTATTCCGTCGATAACGTAGATAAATTAATTTAATAAACGGCATTTTAAAGGGGAGAAATCCCATTTCATTTTGCTTTTTTTGAAAAATTTTTGCGATTTTTTTTACGACTAGGACGTCATTTTGAAAACGACCATTTTTCGTCTTTTTTTTTCCTTTTTACAGAGCGACCGCGTTTTCAGTAGAAATTTTTTTTTTTAATTTCTTTGACCGAATCTTGAAAAGGCAAAACTTAAGCTTCAATTTCGTTTTTTATAAAATCCGTTACGATTTTTTTTGAAAAAGTTATCATGTTTTTGGCGAAAAAAGACGGAATTCAGAAATTCCTGCGTAACACGAAAACTATTACATTTAGAAAAAAATCTTAGAGGAGTGAAAAGTTGCATCTGAGATTGTTCTAGTCACTCGATTTTTTCCAGATTTTTTTTCCGAATTTTTTTTTTTTCCGTTGATTTTAGTCGAACTCCAGGTCTATCAATTTCCGTAATTTAAAAACTATGGGTTTTTTCACCAAAAGTCCAGGCACAAAAAAGTTTTATTTCTTCATTTTGAACGTTTTGGAATTTTTTCAGATTTTTTTTCGAATTTTTTTATCCGACGATGTTGACGATGATGATCAACATCATCGGAGAGAAAAAATCTGAAAAAATTTCAAAATGTTTAAAATGAAGAAATAAAACTTTTTTGTTCTTGGACTTTTCTTGAAAAAACCCATAGTTTTTAAATTACGGAAATTGATAGACCTGGAGTTCGAATAAAATCAACAAAAAAAAAAAATTTCTGAAAAAAATCTGGAAAAAATCGAGTGACTAGAACAATCTCAGAGGCAACTTTTCACTCCTCTAAGTTTTTTTTCTAAATGTAATAGTTTTCGTGTTACGCAGGAATTTCTGAATTCCGTCTTTTTTCGCCAAAAACATGATAACTTTTTCAAAAAAAATCGTAACGGATTTTAGAAAAAACGAAATTGAAGCTTGAATCTTGTCGTTTCAAGATTCGGTCAAAGAAATTGAAAAAAAAAATTTTTACTGAAAACGCGGTCGCTCTGTGAAAAGGAAAAAAAAGACGAAAAATGGTCGTTTTCAAAATGAGGTCCTAGTCGTAAAAAAAATCGCAAAAATTTTTCAAAAAAAGCAAAATGAAATGGGATTCCTTCCTTTTAAAATGCCGTTTATTAAATTAATTTATCTACGTTATCGACGGAATAACATGAAAAAGAGTGTGGCAACTTTTTCCGACTTTTGTCCGGAAACTTTCCGACGGTAGTGTATATTAGGGTGGTTAAAAAAAAATCGATTTTTTTTTTTTCCCAATGGGTACGTTTCGATAGTTGCAGTAAGGTAAAAAAAGAAGCCTGTCAAAATTTGAGCCCTCAAAAAAATTTTTTAGAGGTCGCTCATCGCTATTTTGTATTTCCCATTTAAATAACACGGGAAAGACATCGCTTGCTGCTTCTGAATTTTATACCTCGCCAACGCGTGATCGTAGCATAATGCCACAGGCGGGTTTTTGTAGGGATTCAAACGCACTACCAAAAAGATCTCTTATCGTTTTACGACAAATCAACTCTTTCGGAAGATATTTATGGTTAAAGTTGACTTTATAGTAAATTTTAAGATTTTTTCACTTTTCCGGCGAAACTATCGAACTCGTCACAAAATATTATGGGACTTTTTTTGAAAATCATGTGCATTTCTGTAAAATCACGTTCGTAGATGATTGAAAAATCGAATTGCTGTATTACGAGCTCATTCTTTAAAGGAAAATTGCAATTTCCGTCAAACAAATCGTTCTATTAACTAAAAATTTCAATAAAAAGACTCCAATTTTCATTGAGTTGCTATATGTAATGTTTATTGTTAATGAAACTTTCAAAACATATCGGACTTTTTTCACATTTTATTGATAGTTTTTCCTGCAGCAATTTTTTTTTTAATTAAAAAATAAAAAGGTGGAAACGTTGAAAAGTATTTCAAATTTGGGTGAATATTTACAATTCGTTCTGATAGGATTAGGCAAGCGGCGACGGTGTTCTTCTACTACTTGTAAAATATATCACAGTTGATCCACGCTACTGCATTGAGCAATGTCGTTCAATACCCCTTAAATTTGTAAAAATCGAAAATTTTCTTATTACTTTCATGATTAGATCACAGTGATAGATCTATCTCGAGAAAGTCATAAAGCAAATCGAAATTTTCACGAAGTTACTTTTGATTGCTTATTTATAGTACAAAAAAGTTATCGACATTTTTTTTACTCATCGATTACTCTTAAAATTCACTTTTAATATCGAATTCTAATATTCGATTTGCTGAACGACTTCCTTCATGTGGATATAGCACTGTGATCTAACCATGAGAGTTATCAGGGGAATGTGGATTTTTTAAAAAATCCAAGTGTTGTTAGTGATGTTGCCGAACGCGGAATTGCCTTAATAGAGGGGTACAATAATTGCCAAACGAAGAATGAGGAACAATTCCAATACATAGTAAAAGTCGTACTAGCACATCGTCGATGTCTTCCGGATTATAAAAAACAAAAATCTGAAATAGAGATCCGTTTTTTCATACCGAGTATATTTTTTTCGATTGTCGTACGCCGGTTGTTTTTACGAGCCACACTCTGACTGCACAATCATTACTGTTATTTCATTTTTCAAACTTGAAAAAAAGCATTAAGAATTACGTTGTAACTTAATAAAGATTGGAGTCTTTTTATTGAAATTTTTAGTTAATAGAACGATTTGTTTGACGGAAATCGCAATTTTCCTTTAAGGAATGAGCTCGTAATGCAGCAATTCGATTTTTCAGTTATCTACGAACTTGATTTTATAGAAATGCACATGATTTTCAAGAAAAGTCCCATAAAATTTTGTGATAAGTTCGATAGTTTCGCCGGAAAAGTGAAAAAATCTTAAAATTGACTACAAAGTCAACTTTAACCATAAATATCTTCCGAAAGAGTTGATTTATCGTAAAACGATAAGAGATCTTTTTAATAGTGCGTTTGAATCCCTACAAAAACCCGCCTGTGGCATTATGCTACGATCACGCGTTGGCGAGGTATAAAATTCAGAAGCAGCAAGCGATGTCTTTCCCGTGTTATTTAAATGGGAAATACAAAATAGCGATGAGCGACCTCTAAAAAATTTTTTTAAGGGCTCAAATTTTGACAGGCTTCTTTTTTTACCTTACTGCAACTATCGAAACGTACCCATTGGGAAAAAAAAATATCGATTTTTTTTGAACCACCCTAGTGTATATATATGAAAACGCTATGCTTATATACGTGAACTTTAGTTTTCAATTACTCGATAACTGTGTAGAAAAAAAATCTGAAAAAAATGGTATTGTCAAATTTGGCACTAAAGAATATGTTCACCATATTTTATAGAATTCTGAACTTTTTGAAATTTTTAATGTTTTTATCATGGTTTAGCATGGCAACATTGTATCGCTTGTACCGAAACTCCTTAAAGAATATCAATGTCGGTCGGAATAAGCATTATGATGGAAAACACCGTGAGGAGATGATATTTTTGTTATCTCAAAATGCAGATAGAGCCGGAAAAGGAGAGCATATCGTAACGAGTTGTAGTGCAATTAGTATGCATCTCATGTTTATGGGCCATTGTAATTAGAAAATACTAATTTTTTTTGGCTCGTGTTTTAAGATAAACAATATTTGCAATATCATATCGAAAAACAACGAACTCTTACTCGTCGGGAAATAAAAATAGAAGTCGCCAGGTTATGTTGACTGTTGACGTTACGACAGCACGCTTATACAGGGTCCGAATTGTTAGTACTGCAAACAGACGTTAGTGCGCTTACTCAAATCGGACCAACCGTGAGCAATGTGAGCATGTAAGCACTGTTCGCACAATTCGGACCGCGGCCTAAACCTCTGTGAAGTTGGCCCCCCAAAGTTATTATTTTTAAATTTAATTAATGCAAATCGTTTGAGAATCGTTTGAGAGGATTTGAGAGTAAAGAAAAATTGTTTGAAAGTTAATAGTTTTTCCGGAAAATTGATTTTAATTTTGGATGTGAAGTTGGCCCCCCCATTTCGTATCTCCTCGAAAAATTGACGTAGAGGTTAAATTTTTTTTTTAATCGTTTGAGAATCGTTTGAGAGGATTTGAGAGTTCAAAAAAACTGTTGGAGAGTTAATATTGCAATTGATATTACTTAATTATTGAGTGAGTCATTTCCCCATAATTTCCCCTAATTACACAGGACTTCCGACCTGCGCAATGCAAATGCGCGGCCGACATGCGCAGACTATATGCGCAGTGTATCTGACTCAACGACAACAATCCTAACCTGGTAGAAAAACAAAATGACAAGAAAAAGAGCAAAGCGAACGAAAAGGAGATTCCGGCAGTGCCGGAAATGCCCTAACCTTTGGAAAAGAAAAAAAACAGTTCGTTAACGCCCAAAGGCAAAGACTGGATCCAAACTGTCCTATTGAAAGGTACGTTTACAAGCTTCGCAGATTCCGACGACCGACGTGACAAAATTTCTGGAAAAAAAACTCATAGTAGTGATTTCCACTTCCAGGTAGACACAAGTGCGACTGCGAGGCAAAGACGCACTCCCTCGTCAACAATTCCACCAGCTGCGGCCGCATCGTTTGCGCTCAGGAACACCCCGGCCTGGGCTCGTTCTGCGGCACTTTGGTTTGGACTCCGAACCAACAACAAATCCTCTCGGGCAAGGCAAAACAGTCCAGCACATGAAACACAGGGAGATTTCCACATTGCACCAGCTGCGGCCGCATCGTTTGCGCTAAACTTGTTCCCAAGTTTAATTTGTAAAAACTCTAAAAACCAAAAAGGCGCACGAGACTCGTGCACTTGTATTGTCTAGCTTTCGAAAACTCTATCATCGCCATATACTATGTTGAAATCGATTCCGATATGCAACTTTTGATTTATAGATGAATCCACGTTGGAATCTGATGTCATTCGACCAGGCTGTTCGCAAAAAAGCAACCAAGCGCCGCACGAGTATCGTGGACATCGGAATGTATCGTTTTATATCGGAATAGATTCCAACATAGCATATGGCGATGATAGAGTTTTCGAAAACTAGACAATACAAGTGCACGATTCTCGTGCATCTTTTTGGTTTTAAGAGTTTTTACAAATTAAACTTGGGAACAAGTTTAATTTGGCCGGGGCGTTCCTGAGCGCAAACTATGCGGCCGCAGCTGGTGCAAAGTGGAAATCTCCCTGTGTTTTATGTGCTGGACTGTTTTGCCTTGCCCGAGAAGATTTGTTGTTGGTTCGGAGTCCAAACCAAAGTGCCGCAGAACAAGCCCAGGCCGGGGCATTCCTGAGCGCAAACAATGCGGCCGCAATTGGTGGAAATGGTGACGAGGGAGTGCGTCTTTGCCTCGCAGTCGCAATTGTGTCTACCTCGAAGTGGAAATCGCTGCCATGAGTTTTTTTTCCAGAAATTTTGTCACGTCGGTCTTTGGAATCTGCGAAGCTTGTCAACGTACCTTTCAATAGGACAGTTGACAGTCGGTATCGCAGCAAGACCGGTACGCTAGACGGCCCGCGTGCTGTGTATCGTTGCGCTGTCCGTCGGAGTTTCTTTTTACATAATTATCAAAAACCGTTATAAGCGAAAGAGTGGTTAGCGAGCTCATGCTCCCCACTGTGAGCTATTAATCAACATCATAGAATTGTTCTTATTTATGAAATCTATCCAGTGCTTAT
The DNA here is from genome assembly GCA_037893425.1 of Campoplex nolae. Lineage (NCBI taxonomy): Eukaryota > Metazoa > Arthropoda > Insecta > Hymenoptera > Ichneumonidae > Campoplex > Campoplex nolae. The sequence goes on from JBBLXU010002302.1 coordinate 44,039, forward strand.
TCCGCGTACAGTCCTTCCTAACTTAAAACCGACCGTTCTTTTTTATCAGCGCTGGCCTGTCCCCCCCCCCCCCTCGGGGTGCGACATGGCCGACAATCAACATCCGTTCATGCCGGGCTCTCCTCAAGAGAAATCTCTTGTGGAAGAATCTAAATTCGACATGGACGCTGATTACTCACAGCAAGTTAAAGACCTTTTACACGAATCTTTCGGCTCCAAAGACGCTCGCAAGCGCAAAGGGGAAATGACTGACGACAACGATAACCCGTCTTCTAAAAATACAAAATCCCGGACTGACAAAAATCCCGACACGAATGAAGGTTACGTGAACTCTAAAACGTCGCAAACGCAGGTAACAAACCACGACCCGAACTCGAACAGACTACCAGAGCGTCTCTTCAATAACCGCTACAAGAACAACAGCTCAGGCCCATTCATTGTTCTAATACAGCCTTCTGTAATTTACTCAGAAACCCCTCGTTTAAACGCTACAAGAATAGGAAGAATCGTTCTCTCAAAATTCACTAAAACCCAGGTAACTCACGTTTTTTCATCAGGAAAGCACAATGCTCGATTGAATTCTCAGGGGCGCAAGCTGCCAATGACTTGCTTGTTCATCCGATATTAAAAGCTGAGAACCTCTTAGCCTTTATTCCTGACTCTTTCTTAATCTACGAAGGCCTCATAAAAGGCTCCCCTCTGGATATCAGCAAAGAGGAGCTAATCAATCATATAGTATCTCCAGCGAGAGTCCTCGACGCTTGACGCCAAAACCGAAAAATAACCGTCGACGGCACAACCAAACTTATACCAACCCAAACCTTCTATTTGAAATTCGAAAATCGAATTAGACCTGACCACGTATCCTTATTCCAGGTTCGTCATCCCGTAGATGCCTGGCTCTCGCCTGTAAAGATGTGTTACAATTGCTTTAGGTTCAACCACTTGGCAGGCCAATGCTAGAGTCGAGCGAGGTGCATCAGATGCGGAGACCTCAAGCATGGTCCCGGGGTGGACTGCCCCAACAAGGATGGTCCTCCTCGCTGCGCAAACTGTAAGGAACCACATCTGGCAAACGATAGGACATGCTGCCTATTTATCCTCGAAAAAACAATCAAAGCCACCGCCGCCTCAGAAAATATCACTACCGCAGAAGCTAGGAAATTGATAGAAGGAGCGTCACCCTATCCAAAGTTATCCATCAACAGGTCTAATGCTCACTTCCCCCCACTCAGGATCAACTCGTCTCATGCAACATCCTCTCCGTCTCCACAACAGCCAGCCTCCTTATACAGCCAAGTTGCTTCCGCTTCCGCTTCGACGTCACATCCCCAACTACCTTTGCAACCACAAGACCCCCAACTCCATCAATATCGAAACGCGGTTCACTCTTCTATCCAGTCTTCACAATCACAAACCCCACTCCAAAGAAGATTTCCAAAACAAAATACCCGCCAACACACAAAGGCACCAACCTCCTCCACGTCTAACGCTACTCTTGCCACGCGTGCGACACACGAGCAAATGCTCATCTCTTCTCACGGCCGTTCGCCTTCGTTTCCGAATGGTGCCGTTTTTAATCACGATACCAGTTACCACCATCTCTCTCGCCCCACAATATCCTCATCTCAACCAATCTCCCCCCATGATACAATAAACTCCTACCCACTCAACATGGTCAACACCAACATAAATCAAATTATCCCACTTCTATTGCAACTCATCACTCAACAATTACTTCCAGCGCTAAATTCACTAGGCCTCTCTGAGAAAATAAACCCACTCGTAGATACTCTCAACGCTTTACAATCCAATCTCTTTGACAATGACTGTCAATAAAAAAATTAAAATCTTACAGTGGAACTGTCGCAGTTTCCACAATAAAACAGGACTTCTACAGAACATCGCCCATTCATACGACATTATAATACTATGTGAAACTTGGCTCTCACAATCATCTATTCCCAAACTTTATGGCTTCAACATGATCACAAAAAATCGGGCTGATAAAAAAGGCGGTGGACTTGCCATTTGCCTCAAGCCGGACATCGCTTTCAAAGAGATTCCCAACATCTACCACGCTGCTAACCGACTAGAAACTCTAGCCATCTCAATTTCGACCTCTCTAGGTCCGCTAACAGTCGTATCGCTCTACAGGTCCCCGTCTCTCGTTATAAGGGCTATTGAATGGCGTCGTCTGTTCGATAGTCTAACTACACTAAACAATGTCTTCATAGGCGGTGACTCCAACTGTCATCACCTTTTCTGGGGCTGTGCAAGCAACTGCTCTTCAGGGATTTCCTTATCCGACACCCTTGTTGACTTCAATTTTTCCCTACTTAACGACGGTTCTCACACTACCAATCCGAACAATCCGACACACAATTCCGCCGCTCTGGACCTGTCTCTAGTCTCTTCTCACCTCATTCTTGTTAGTGAATGGCGAGTCGAGACTGATTCGCTCCTTAGCGACCACTACCCAATCTCAATAACTCTTGGCATAACTCATACAACATTTACTTTCTCCACTCACCGTTACCCCATCAAAAAAATCGATTGGAATCAATTTAAAAAATCCCAAGATACTGTCGCGCCCTCACTTGCCGACCTCTCACCTTTAACACAATACTCTAATATAACCACGGTCGTATATACAGGTCTGGAAACGACAGTAGCATTGCATAGGCAGCATGTGGACCTCTTAATGTCCAAGCTTTTTTCTCACCGCTGCCACGGCATAGCGCTGTGATAGGGGGATGTCACAAGTTATATACAGGCCTAATTTAAACCGTAATGTTCTCTCTTCACGTGTTCTCGATATTTATTTCGTCAAAAATTATTCGTGTAACAATTTAAAAATCTTTAATAAATTGATTGCATGAAAATGACGAAATCCTGTGCGGTACCTCACTGCAAAACAGGGTATAAATCGAATAAGAAAAGAGCTCTGTTTTTAAAGTGCCAAAAAACCCAGAACGTTTTAAAAAGTGGCAGGCAGCAATTCCCGGAGTGAAACTAAAAACATCTCAATACGTTTGTGAAAAACACTTGAGTCTGCTACAAAAAAAACTGTCAAGGCAGGCTAAAAATTAAAAGTAGTTTCAAAACATCTACAACCCAGATAGAAATTCGTGCAGTCTGCATTAAGAATACTGTGGCGTGCAGTCACCGTGCCATCACTGTGCCGCTAACTGGCTATCAGGGAAGAGTTTGTTTTTGGTTTTTCCTGAACACGTTCTCCTGCTTGATCCCGGTCCTATGTCTATCATAAAACTCATTAGTCTTAACTCTACTTGTGCTTTTTTATTTTAATTTCCCCGAATTAACGATTTCAACGAAAAACAATAATAATTTTCATACGAAAAAATTTTAATTGAAAGTGCATGTACTGTGCCCCAAAGAGACATATGGCTGTCTCTTTCGCACACAACATCCCCTTTCCAATGCGCACCATGCGGCTAAACATGGAAGCTACAAACACTGGACTGTCTTCCGCTACCGGTCTGTTTCCAGACCGGTAGCGGGATTCTCTAACTCGTTATGCTGTCGTTATGCGCTCATAGCGACAGTTTTCGGTACGAGAAATAACGAGAGGTCTCTGTAACGACAAACGCGATTCCGTAAACCCAGAATAACGAGTTTTGTCGTTATTCATATCGAAATACGTCGGTATAATATCGTTATGAGTCGCTATCATACCGTGGCCTAGGTATCCCCTCGATATGGCATAACGACATGTAAAAATGCTGTTAAAAGGATTATGAATAGCGCGCGTATCAATGAGTGCGTGAAACTGTGAACCATATAGTGCGTACGCATACTCCAAATATTACATGTAGCGTTATTTTTTCGAGAATAACATTATTATTACTTTGAGAAAAAATTGGTAAGTGGAGTTGATTTGTAATAATTCATACAATGGATGTAATCTTAATTTGTGCCTACGTATTTTGTAAGGTATTTTCAATCCGACATAAACCTAGAAATGTAGTTCTTGGAATAAAATGTACTTCTTTGAATATTGTAATCCAGATTTGAAACTGCTTAATATCAACGCGATTTTTCCAGAAGCACGCAATGATGCATGGAGTATATCATCAATTCGACGAGCCATGGAATTTCATTACGAATCGAGGAGAACGAAAAACTTGGCTTATCAATAAATCTGACAGTGTACAGCTGTTGCAATATATTAGGTACAGGAATGCCGTGTAATTCTTACTACTTCTAAAATTGACATTTCATTTCTATAAAATACTAAATTGCAGAGGTTTCGTTTCAACTAACAATATTTTCAAACTTTCTTTCTTTTTATGTGTACATGTAAAATGTATTTCTAACAATATGAATATTCATCATACCCATTGGAACTATGGCTCATGACCCTTGGCACATTAAAGATTCTCAGCAATTTCAATACACGCAACAATCTGTATGGAGATGTCTTTCTTATAAGCGCGTGTTAATGTACGAACCAGCATTTTCTGCAAAAATAATAAATGTCTGTGCAGTACTGCATTATATGAAAATACAACATCGTTTGAATGATGAAGTATTCCAAGCAGTAGCAGAATTTTCATTCTGATCGTGTAGATTTCGATAATTATTTACCTCAAGAGGACCACGTGCTGTAGCTCAAAGGATCCAACAGCAAATTATGAGAGCAAGATTCCCCAATTATCGTGACGCACAAAATATGAGGGATGAATAAGATGATTGAACTATGTTTTTTTTCTATTTTGATTGCTATTTATCAATTACTAAATTATCATTTGTAGCAATCACTATGGAATGTGTAATTTTTACCGTTAACTACTATTACATGAACAAAAGTGTAATATGTTTGTACATATCTAAATTGTAATCTAAAATAAACTATAAAAATCCATGAACACTCGCATCGGCGTATGTACATATTACATTGCAAATGTATATTTACTTAACGCAGTTGCAAAGCCATTGTTGAAACAAACAAATTCTCTACTTTCGAACACGTTGAAAAAACATTTGAAACTGTATGACAAAACGAAATAAAGATGCAATGAAACACAAATCGTAAAAAATGCTTCCCATTGGAGAATTACTAGTGATTTATAAGAAGTTACTAAAATGCCGGAGGTTCTCAACACCAACTAACGAAAGATTTTGGTATTTCTCATGATATACGTCACTTCCGCTTGGATTAAATAACGACAACTCGGTATCGCATTCTGTAACGTCAAAGCGACGTTATCCAGAGTTACAGAATCATACAGTCGTTATCCGTTTGTCGTTACACACGAAGGAAGTCGCTATCGTTACCGTAACGTTCCGATTCGTTATGGATATAATGAGTTA